>CAIGQQ010039163.1:1661021-1674152 GCA_903798035.1 Danio albolineatus
TATATATATATATATATATATATAAAGAAAGGTTCTGTTAAGAAAGGTTCTCTGGGAACCAAAAAAAACCTTCTCTTGATAACTGCATTTTTTCTCATGTTCGTCTCATGTTTTCTTGAGGATTGGAAAAGACAGTGTCTACAATATGTGAACAATGATTTACTTCAGCCCGTAGCTAAAGAGGATTCACCGTCCAAAGCTGTGAGTTTTGGTACTTTCACCCAGATAATGTGAAGTAAGTTAACAATGGATTTCTGTTAATCTCCCAGCTCAACGATATAAATATGCTTATTTTGCACTCTTGGGCAATATAAACGATTGTAGGATAATGATTGATGAAGCATATATTTGTATGTGTAATGAGTCATAAATTTGTTTAAATATAAGCCAGTCCTGGGACAAAGCCTTCCCCAGTCTCAGAAGGTTTCTCACTTCTGTGTATACAGTATACGTAAGACCATATAGAGTTTTCCAACTGCTGCTGCCTTTGGCACCATTCTTTGCAAAGCTGCTTTGGAACAATTGTGAAAAGCTTTAGAAAAAGAAACTAAACTGAATAGAAAAATTGAATTAGATCCGGCATTTAACGGGGCTCAAAAAATGGATCCTCAGTACCTGCCATTGTAGCACAGTATATGAGACACGTATTTGGGTTAAGGACAGAGATACTGCTTGTGTTTGATTAACAGTCAACACAACTGTTATGTACATATCCGTTGTGTATATGTTGTTTTTGTACCTGAGTATCTATGATCATGTTAACACAGTTGTGCAATCACGTCCTCACATGAACGATAAGACATGTTGAGCATGTAGTTGTTAAGCATATAGATGTGGAAGATACCCCCTTCAACTGCGTCAGTTGTGTCAATATTTCATCACTCACAATAATAATCAATGGGTTTTCACCACAATGACAGCCTCTAGATCAAAACATGGAAAACCTTTATATTTAAATAGAGAAAAATAGAGAAACAGAATGGCCTTTGTCATTGACCTTGACAATGTGTTTGCGGTTTTATTTTATCTCATAGTTTTTTTTTTGTTTTTTTTAATAAGGCATAAGTTTTAAAGCTGTGACGGATATCATGTTTCTGTGTGCTACATACATTCTTGTGCTAAGTGCAGTGCACATTTAAATTATGAGCCTGATTTTAAGCCCAACAATGACAGAGAGGGTGTTGACCAACTCAAAGTTCATTGCATCTGACTATTTGTTTAAAAAAATGATCAATTGTCTTGTGGATTTTTTTGGAGCCTTCCCGATCACAAATAAATCAAATAAATAACAAACATGTCTGATATTTGAGACTTTTGTCACACAAAAGGAGTGGCATGATGTTGATCTTCCTACATTTGAATTTTTAAAGTCCTATATAAATATGCAAGACTTGTGAGACTGTTCAAAAATGTCCTTATGTTTAAGTCTCTCGTGGCTGATTTGATAACAATGATTATAAAGGCTTAGTTCTTAGTTCTCAATATGCATTACTTCATTTGTGCAGCACATGGCTTTGCTTGGGATTGTTCTATTCTTGGTGTAAACAGGCATTTACTTTAGCCTTTACTTTAGCAACAGAACCAGCAGACTTATATTAATAAATTAATTTATATAACTAAAGTTGCAGTCACAGTTAATTCTCATACTGCCTTTGAACATTCCAACATTTACGTACGTATACAGTGGTCTGAACCTTAGGTCTCATACAGACTTCAGTATTATGACATAATTCCAGCTGAAACAGAGTATTAGTGAACAGGGTTTCACTTCAGCGCTTTACTTTACTATAAGCTGCTCAGAATAAAACCTAACAGATAGAGGGGTGTAGTTAAGAATATCTGATGAACTGCCAAACAGATGTCATTATCAATGGAGCATCTTTCCAGAGCAGAAGCTAATTTTAAGATTCGGAATAAAGATTACTAAAGCCTTTTTCTCCAGTGGAACAGACTGCAAAATGATTTGTTCACCCACAAAAAAGTGCAGTAAGCTATCGAAGTAAATCATATCTTTTTTGATCTAATACAGACCTTAAAACTTAAAAATGAAGGTTTTTTGATGCCATTGATGGTTTGATGAACCCTTAACATCCTCAGCACCTCTCCATTGCACAAACGTTTCTTTTTTGAGGAAAAGGTTCATTTACGTGCTTAGAACGGCCTTCACAAAAGAGATAATGCTTTTCTGAACTTCGTTGAACATACTTTTTTTTCCATTTATTTTATTTTCAGCTTAGTCCCTTTATTAATCTGGGGTCACCTCAGCGGAATGAACCGCCAACTTATCCAGCACATGTTTTATCACCAATCACTGGGAAACATCCATACACACACATACACTATTAACAATTTAGCTTACCCAATTCACCTATACCACATGTCTTCAGACTTGTGGGGGAAACTGGAGCACCCGGAGGAAACCCACACGAACACAGGGAGAACATACGTTTTTGTTAGATACCAAAAATGGTTCTTCTCTGGCACAGCAACAAAATTCAAATTGGAACCTTTAGTGTAAAAACAGCAGCAAAAAAGTTGTTGACAGTCATTCCTGACAAGGGGCAAACATCAGACTCATTTATCTGGTGAGGAGTGGTTCCACTGAGGTAAGAGACTGAACTCTGTTCTGCTCTGAATCAATAAAAGTACTATGAGTACACAAGTTTATTTACAGTGGGGGAACAGCCCACTGAGCATCATGACCTGATTTCATGTTTTCAGCCTCACAGACACGTACTGCACGCTGTCACGTATAGCCAACAAATCCGCATTATCTCATATGCTTTCAGAGCCTGGTCACTCACAGTGAACTAAGAAAAGTTCATATTCACAAAGTCTGTCCCCTAAAAGATTACAAAATGATTTCTCCAACAAGTAGTTTGTTTTTGTGCAAACAGGAGAACAACAAATTGAACAACAAGAAAATCTCTTATCAGTGCTGTATTGTTCACTTACTGAAAAGGATTTAGCAAAGCAAGGTCATTGAACCTTTAGCAATCCAGGAGTTTAAGACTTTTTTGCATGACTCTGTCATCACGTCAATACACACACACACACACATAGCGAACAGCTGACGGCGAACATCAACAGCGCGTGTCCGTCAGAGAGGGGTGGCGCGCGTTCGCGTCATATGGCCCGCCGCACTCTGATTGGCTAGCGAGACTCACCAGACATGACCGCGCTTGTTTTCTGCAGAGGAAGCGCGCGTGTGGCAGTGTTCAACTGAGGAATGAAAAGAGGCAGCAGTATTTCTCGAACAGATGATGTGACCAAACAACGCATCTGAAACTGTTTGTAGGTAGACTCGTTTTTGTAAAAATAAGTTTGAAAGCACAGACGCGATCTGCTTTAAACAGAGACATCGCTGAAAGATCAAGGTGGGTATTCACTGCCTTTACTTCCACTTCATACTCATTGAGAACAGATTGTTTTTCGGGCTACGGTATTACTATTTGTAGCGTAATGCTTGACTTTCAACATTATTTTACTTGACCAAATTAACAATGAGTTTTGCTGCTTTCCAACAGTGCCAAATGCCAAGACTAGAGGAACATTGCTGGACCTGCTCCTGTTCGACCAGTGTGAAGACGAAGGACCTGTCAAGCGCCGGCTGGATTGTCTGTAAAACGGGTGAAATGATGTCCATCATAACCTCGGTGCTGAGCCACGCGTACGGCTCTCTGCACAGCCTCCAGTCCGCCAATTTAATTCGACGGGGGCTTGTGTTGTTTATCGTGGGAGTTGTGCTCGCTTTGGTGTTAAACTTGCTACAGATCCAGAGAAACGTTACATTGTTTCCAGAGGAAGTGCTGGACACGCTATTTTCGTCCGCCTGGTGGATTCCCCTCTGCTGTGGCACCGCTGCTGGTGAGTCTGACTGAAACATTAGGGCTCGAATGCTTTGCTAGTGACGATAACAAACAAAGACGGTCTGCTTGGTGAGGGCTTTTTGTTATCATGTCTTTTATGTAAGAGTCCTCCGATGGGTGATTCGGGGGCAGTTTTGTTGATATTGGGCTTTGTCACTATCTGTAAGCGCTGCCCTGGTAACAGCCGGGCATTTGGGGTCATTCTTGGGGTGCTGCGTTCTCATTGGCTGCGCTCAGAACGGGTGAGCTGCGAGAGAGGCACGGCATTGGCTGGTACGCCGAACATGCCACTTACCCGAAAAGAGAAACACGGAAGTCGTGTGCAGCAGAAATTAATAAATAATTCGGTCACGCTCGACTCCTCCCCCTTCATTCCTCACAGTGGTGATGTGGACGCGTGTCAGTTTACATCCTTTTCAGCAGAAAATGCCTTTTAAAGAAGACTTTGTTGAATTTACGCTCGTCATATGAGATTTATTACCGTTATTAAGTCATTACCGTCCTTATTTGTATATTATAAGCCTTCAAATACCAAGAAGACGTGAATAATGTTTGTTTTCTTCTCAATAAGTGTTGTTTAAAGCACTTTCTATTTTCTCTTTCCTCAGCTGTGGTTGGTCTGTTGTACCCCTGCTTGGACCACCATCTTGGAGAACCACACAAGTTCAAGCGGGAGTGGGCTAGTGTGATGCGCTGCATTGCTGTTTTTGTGGGCATCAATCACGCCAGTGCTGTATCCTTAACAGTGCCACTTTTAAAGTTGCAACCATTGTGGATAATTAAGACTTTCAAACTTTTTAGAGAATTTAGTTTTGAGGCTGGAATTAACCATGTTATTATTTAATAGCATTATAGACTAAATATGTTTTCTTTTCTTTAAGTGAAAAACAGACTTAACCTTTTAACTGTCACTGACCAGTGGGATGTTATTTTTTTTGTCTAAACCTGAACTTATCTTGACAAGTTACATATAATGTGCATATTGTAAAGTCTGAACTCAAAAACTGGGGTGACAGTTCAGGTACTAAAGGTGTTTACACAGCAATAATATATGTAAACATTTTATTTTGATCCTTAATGTTTTTGAAAAGTCTTGTGTATAGATAATAGTTGTAGTAATGCTGAAAAACAACTAGAAATTCTCTGTTCTCTAACCAGGCCAGAAGTCGAAAAGAGAAACTTTGTGCAGATAACATTAACTTTTTTTAAAGTTTTGTTTTGAGGCCTCTGAAACTGTGTTCTTGTATAAATGAACAGCAAAAATGCAAATGTATTTGTACACTAAAACTTTACATTAATTCTCACCCCAAACAGCAACATGCACCTCATTGCCAAGAAACCCCATATAATTGAGAACTTGGTTTTCTTTAAAAAAATAAAATAAATAATAATAATAAAATTTGACAACGTTTCTGTGGAACCCGTTTACTCTTAGCCAGCTCCCCAAATGTGTGGACCAGCCTGCATCAACTTTTTAGTAAATTCCTGAGTAACATCACAATGTTTTCAAAATGTTTGTTAACATATCGACATATTTCGCTTAACTCTAAGTACCTCACAGAAACTGGACTTTGCTAACAACGTGCAGCTTTCGCTAACTCTGGCTGCCCTGTCTCTGGGCCTGTGGTGGACGTTTGACCGCTCCAGGAGTGGCTTTGGTTTAGGGCTGACCACTGCCCTGCTGGCCACACTCATTGCTCAGCTGCTGGTCTACAATGGGATCTACCAGTAAGTTATGACTCAAACATGTTGACAACCGAAAACTGTTTGTTTTAGTCGTAGAACATTTTTTGTAAGATACATGAACACATTTTATACCCAGAGCAACATTCAATTTTGTTTTGATTAAAAAAAAAGTTTATAGAATCTTGTTATTTCAGTGTTTTTCTTCATTTGTTACCAGGTATACGTCTCCAGACTTCTTGTATGTCCGTTCATGGCTGCCTTGTATATTCTTCTCTGGTGGAGTGACTGTAGGAAATATTGGCAGACAACTAGCTATGGTAAGAAACTGCCTCTCGTACCAACCCCCCCTTCTTTCATATTCCACAGAATAACTTATGTACTTGATTACTCATGTATTGTAGTTAGTTTCCTGCTGTGTTTGCACAAAGCCAACGGGCACTTTAGTTTAGCTTAAAAAAATAGCAGAAATGAAACTTAAAAGAGCCTCAGCTAAAGCAAAAGTGAAACTCAATATCATGGCTCATCAGCTGTTCCTCTTCTACTTGTAACCAGCCTCAGTGTTTAGGAAATAAATCAAACTTGGAGCCAGAATATTTAACTCAACGTGCACAATTTAACATACAATCTTAAGCTCTGTTCAGACATGATTATTTTCTAAATGACATTAAAAGACACAGTTGTTAGCATAAGACTTGTGCATTTCCTGAACTGATTCCAGTTAGGTTGGAATTCAAGTTTAAAATTATTATAAGGAAGCGTAATGACAAAAATGGCTTGAGTTATTGTATTTGATTAAGGTAAAACTCTCTAAATGTGAGGACATTATGTAGCTGAAAAGTTGCAGGCAGTTTGTATTGTAATATTTACTCATACTAAGAAAAATTATCTTGTTTAAGTGATAATTTTGCCTTAACTGAAGGAAAACTAGGATTTAGGTCTTTGCATTCTCTTAAATATGTATAAACTATTTTCAGTAACAAATGTATTTCTTTAAAGCAACCAATTTACCGGTTTAGTGTTTATTTGACACTCTCTAGTGCCTGAGCAGAAACGTCATGCTTGGACATCTTAATTAGCTTGTTTGTGCCATCTCCTCCAAGCCTTCTCAGTCAGCTGTGGCTCTTTGTCTTGCTGACATAACCTCGTTCTTTCTCAAAAAGGGCGTGAAAGAAGATTACGCTTCTTGTTTTTCATGCTAATGGTCAGAGAGATGGTAAACAAAGTGCTTTACTGGCTCCAAGTGGTGCATTCTACACGTTGTTACTGGGTGCTTTTTGTTTTCGAGCTGGCATCTGCTGATTTTGCTTGACCAATTGGGATTAGTGCTCTGCTAGTATTTTTCCCAGCTTTCTTTATGAAGTGGTCAGTTGAGAGATGGAGTTGACTAAAAAACTAGAAGTGAATGAATCTGGTGAACCAGGATGTTTGCATCTGTGAATCTTTTCATGTTAATTATGGCTGTATTTTAGAATATAACTGTTATCATCATTTATAGCCACTCGACGTTGTTTGGTTTGACATTTATATAATTGAATAGTTGAATATTTAGTTTACACCATTAAAACCTTCGCATCTTTACCATAATCGTCTCATTGTGTACGCTACAGAAATGCTGCCATATAACACAATGAAATAATTCCGAAATAATGCAGACTTAGGAGTGTATGTGCACAATGTACAGTATTTTCATCGATTCATGTGCACTGGAGTCTTTTAGAGAACATTATTGCCTGTATATAAAACACTAGTTCTGGGAAAGATGGATCCAGCTGCCCATGGGTGAGGCATGGCAGGCTGTTGATCTATGAGGGGCTATTAAATTTTACATGACTCCCCGTCCACACATGCCACGTATAATCTGAGCATATACAGGGCATGTCTCTTATATATAGTGCATACTAATTATGGCCACAATGTTGAGAGGCCAAGTAAGTTTAACGGGATCAGGCTCAGCTTCGTGAAAACCAATTTTGAATTGCTCAAAGCACATTTTTAAATGCACACCTGGTAACATGCTGAAACATATTTAGGTAGTTCTAAAGCCAGACAAGTGCTCTGACTTCTAATACCTAATATATTTAGGACAGTTTCTGCATTTTAATGCTGCTTTTTGGTTCTATTGCACGCCGGCGCAGTTTATGCAGATTCATAAATTTTATGGAAATTAGGCACAATGCAAATCTTGTGTATATAAAAATATTGTGCATATACTGTATTTTTACCTAACAGACTGTCTGTTTTCCTCCACAGGGCTCGACTGAGAAGATTCATAATGACTAACGGGTGTCAGAGGGCATGAAGTGAGCTTCGAAGGGTGCCAAAAAAAGGACATCTGATATCCTATATTGGGCGTCCCTGGTGTCTATCCAAGCATAACTTCTGCTATTAATTTTGCTCCTCTTTATAACCATATAAGAAAAGAAAGAGCGGGTTGGTCTGAGCTGGCCCGATGTGCCATGAACAGCACCTCTGAATAGCCAAAAGATTTCCCCTGGCATTCATTACTACCATCAGCGTCATCATCATCATCGTTGTTGTTGTTGTTACAGCTCCTAGCAGTAGTGTTACGGTTGCTGAAGTGCCACTATATAGGACTGTAAAAAAAATCATAGCTAGATTCACTGAGGGTGAAACTAGTTGTGAAATCGCATCGTGTCCTATGGATAAGACCTAGGGGGGGAAAAGACAGTGTGAAAATTCACACTTTTTAGTTTTACTTTGTGCTGGAGAACTGAAAGAAGAAATCAAAGGGAAATAATTCAAGAATACCTAAAATATCCAAAGAGGTCTGTGTACTGTCTATATAGGATTAGTTTTAGTTTGATTTTTGAGCTACCCATAAAGACTGACCACATTGAGTGTTACTATGAGTACCAGAGAGCTTTGATTGCCAATCACATTTGTGCCGACTGGTTAGCGTACTATACTGACTGAATTGATCATGATTTTATCATACTTTGTTGCTAATGTAAACCAAAAGTAAAACTAGTAACATTAGCTATCGAGACGTTAAGTGGCACCTTGGAGAATACTCAAACAGAAGACAAGGTTGCTCTTATTTGTATTAATGTAAATTCATAATGTAGAATCATATAAAATGGTGTGATGAAGTCCATTTAAAAGTTTCTAAATCAAAAGGTTGAAAACTTTTGATAACTAAACATCTGGAAGACATTTTTACTGCGGCCTCGAAGGTTTGCAATCTGTGATTGCCTTTGTATTATAGAATTAAGTGCTTTTGTCACTTTTTCTCCAATACAGTCATTTTTGTTTTCTTCGTATTTTATTCATTGTGTATTGCTTATCACCTGTAGCAGCTTCTCTGTCTAAATAAAGAGGTATCACTGGGCTAGTGTGCAGGTTTGGGGGTCTTGGCAAATTAAGTGCAATCACTTTCTTTAAGCCTGGTATTCTTTCATATTTATTACTCTTTACAATGTTAAGGAACCCCAGACGACTCATATGCAGTATAGCGACAAACCAGCAATAATCACTTTGTTTATACGTATATATACATGAAGGTGTAGTAGAACAGCAAACTCATTTTTAAAAGACACAAAAGATAATGTTGCAAATGCTACCAATGACCATTTCCACTGTTATGGGGAAAAAAACATTGATGTTCATTGTCTTTGCTAGCAGTAGTAAAATTATTTTTAAGCAAAATACTGTGTGCTGTATTTTGGGGATGTTTGATGAAGACCATGAGGGAAATGTTTTAAAACCATGATAAAACGTCCTCTCTGAACCGCTTCAGGGAAGGAGAGATGTAAAAGTGAATGAAAGCTTTATTTTGAAGGGAGTGAGAAATGTGATAATGTGTTTCTAGGAGTGAATGTGCATGTGTATTTTTACCACTTTGGTTCATTTATACGGTTTTAGTTCTATTAAGAATGAAATTCAATAAAATTGTGTATTGTACAACAGGCTTTTGAGTTATTTGTTCAGTCTCCAGATCTCAGGGTTAATACAAAAAATATATATTATTACCATGACACTATATAAAGTTACTTTAATGTTACTGTTAAGACCAATAATTTGATTAAACGACAGACTACATGCAGAAATAGTTTGTATTACTAAATATAAACTATTTTCATTTGAAAACAGTGGAGAACAAATTAGAAAACAGCCTACAATTTTCAAGGTCATTTCTTAGTAGTGCTAAAATTTATAGCACGGAACTAGTTTAAGCATAATCATGAGTTAAATACTCTGCAGAACACTTTAATGTGTTTTTATGTGTTTTTGTGACATGTCAGGACACGAATCTGTCTAATGACATAGGTATGACACAGGTATTACAAGAAGGAGGTGAAATATGAGGACATTGGTGACATTCTTTTTTCTCAAAAAGCTTCTAAACCTGACAGAATGAGTTTAATCAGAGAGTAAAGCTGCACACAGTCTCCTGTGATGGTTGGGTTTAGGGGTGGGGTTGAGGGCAATATAATATACGGTTTGAACAGTATAAAATGAATGGAAACCTATGTACCCATTTTTTACAAAAACAAATGTGTGTGTATGAATAAATAAATATATAAATATATAGAAGACAATCTCACAAAGTCACCAGAAATAAAAATAAAAAAGGTCCAAAGGTCATTTGGTAGTCAAAGGCAAGTTTGGGTCATTTATTTGGAGAAATGTGGGAAACTTCAAACTGGGCAAAGACTGAATGCCAAAGTGTATCCTGTACAGTTAAAACTAAATAAATACCCATGGCTCCTGACACAAGTCATGGCCATATGAAGTGAAGCAGTCTGTGCAAGAAACTGAACATTATTTCAATTATTTATTCAGGAGGGTGAAAAAATTAACAGCAATCATACTATTTTGGGGTAAACTGCCCCTTTAAGTGGACTGAATTTTCCCTTTTGCATTGTTCGTCAAGGAGCAGAGCTGCTGATTGAGAAATATCAACTTTCAACACATTTCTAAATGGAATATTCTTGTAGCTTTTGGCAAATCTTATGGCACAAGCTTTAATGATAGCATATCTGAAAAAGCATATACACTGTTTTTTAAAATTTACACACACAGTTGAAATCAGTTATTAAAAATGAGTTATTAAAACTATTATGTCTAGAAATGAGTCGAAAAAGTCTTCTCTCTCAAACAGAACTTGGGGAAACATATAAAAGAATTCAAATTTAATAATAATATCTTAATTGTTCTCCCCTTTACCTGGACCCACAGGAAGTCAACAAGACAGTTGAAGGCATTATTGTCAGCCCTCTAATAAAATTTATTATTTTTCAAATATTTATTGAGTGTTGTTCAACAGAAATGTCGCTTTTTCAGCATAACACATAACAACATAATTAATGACTAATCTTTAATTTCTTTCATCTTTGCCATGATGAGGGTACATAATACATAATACATATTTTGCAAGAAACTAGTATTCAACTTGAAGTGCCATTTAAACGGCTTAATTAGATTAACTTATTAATTAAGCAAATTATTAATTATGCAATGCATTTGTTCTGTAGCCAATCAAAAATAAATTAGTATATAAAAACTGATTTATTCCAGCCAAACATTCTCCAGATTATTTTATAATATTTTACTCATCCTAATATATTCTGTGATTGCAACATGCATGTCTGTTTTCTCATAATTATTTGGTCTGCATATAATTCAAGAGAATTTAATGCATGTTTTAAATGATGAATTCAAACCATTAAAAAAATGTCACATCAAAGTAAACAACAGCACTTTTGACAAATTTGGTTAAAGTTAATCAGTCTAAACTATTGCTCTGATTTAATAAACCCACTTTGATTTTGTCCTCATAATTCAAGAACATCCATATGATTCCTTGAAGAATTTTTATATTAAATACCATTTTCAATACCATGTGAAAAATGCCACAGCTTTAAGGGCATTTTAGAAATGTTTGTACTTTGTACTGAATTTCAAAATTAAAAGCTAGTGTTGGTGGATTTTTATTTGTTGTAATGGTTTCATTTTACATTGGTGATTTTTGGAAACTAAACAATTTGACGAAGACAACAATCGTTTACAGGAACATTTTATTTTGTAATACAAGTGCAGGTTAAATGGTCCCACAAAAGTCTAGTGACTACAAGTAACTTTGCAACTTATTTCACTTACCGAAGAGTGCTCTTACTCAACTTCTATGCTTTTAATGAGATTCAGTTGATATGTCATTTCTAAGTAGTCAACAGAAAGTAAATTTATTCTATATTATGATTATTATATTATATATTCCATATTTGTTTGTATATTTGCTAAAACAAAACAAAGATAACAAGGATTTATAAGTTTTAAAAAATCTGATTAAAGGCAACCATTTCAACTTTTCCATGTTTAATTGAATAAGATACATCCCATAATTTATGTTTCTTTTTCTCCAAACACTTATCATTTACTGTAACATTACTTCCAACGCAGACAGAAACTGTAAAATGCAATCAGAAAGGTACATAACAATGTACATCATAAACATTTGGACTCAGAGAGGAGTGCAAGAAATGTGAGTGCTTGCTCAATCAACTAACTCTCGGTTAATTAGGATGTCTAACAAAATAATTAAGTGTCGCATTGTGTCTGTACATAGTTTATATATATTTCCCTAGGTAAATCGACAAACTATAGCCTCTATAGGAATGCTTTCATGAAACTCGATCGATTTACCACCAGCAGATAGCAGTATTGTACATTTTTCAACATCGCTGCATGAATGGCTAAAGAGAGACCCCTCCTGGTTACATGAACAGCGTCTGTCCTCCTCATGTCATGTAGGAGGTGTTATCCCTTTACATCTAACACAAAAGCCTGACGTGTGACAGTCTGCACCACCAAATATGCAGGAGTGCTTAGTGGCGATATTTGTAGTACTTTTTCCTGGAGGTTATTGCACACAAAATAATACTTAATAATAACATTGATTGAATGACATAGCACTCCAACTTTTCATAGAGAGCGACACCCTGATCGACACCCCCTACAAAATTAAAAACATCCCACAGATATTTGAAATCATTGCACTGCTGCACTTTTTAAGATCACATAAAGGCTTTAAAAAGTTAGGCAGGTCTGTCAGTGCTCTCCAATCTCCAAGCTTTGATCTCCAATCAAATCAAAGTGGGCGGGATTTACGGTTCACAGAAGAAGCTGGACCACATGTCTGTTTAACCGTTAAAAGAGCAAGGTAAGGATTAAGAAGCGAAATATTTAATCTCCAGTAACTTATAATTGATAAATACAGACAGAAATATACAGCGGTGCAAACTACTCAAATTTGGACGTTTTTAGATGAGATTATGGTATCATTTATGTAGGCCTAAGTCTTAAGATCTTCAAATCTTAAGACAAGAAGCGAGTCAGGTTTTCGATATAACGTGTAGCAGGCATTCAAATAAGAGTAAATATATTTATAACGTAAAATTATTCGAAAATAGTTGAAAATCAGTTCACAAGTAGAAACTAGATAGTAAAGTTTGAGGACAAACTTTATGGTGGCTTGAAAAGCCAGTTTTAAATAGTTTATTCAGTTGAAAAATTAGCATGTTACTAGCATGATTCTAGCATGAATTAGCATGATCTT
>CAIGQQ010039163.1:1690351-1702692 GCA_903798035.1 Danio albolineatus
TATTACAATGTTTCAACAAAGTTTCAATGATTACTGCTCCCCATTTATCAGAATTACTGAGAAGAATTATATTACAATTTTTCAACAAAGTTACAATAATTACTGCTCCCCATTTAGCAGAATTACCGAGAAGAATTATGTTATATTTTTCAACAAAGTTACAATAATTACTGCTCCCCATTTAGCAGAATTACCGAGAAGAATTATGTTATATTTTTCAACAAAGTTAGATTAATTTAACTTTAATGACATATAACTGGCTATGTGTTATTTGGAATATTTAATATCATATTAACACGGGGTGCTTTTCCATGAAAACTAGAAGATAAACATAAAACGAAACTTGCTTTATTATTAACGAATTCTGATTTAATGTTAATTCCAAGTGTTGGACTGGAAAAATTAGACCCATTATCCAAACAGAAATTGAGAAATTCGCAAGAATATAGAGTGTTAAATCGAAATTTTAATTATGTTTCAAATTTGTGGATTTTTTAGTTTTAAACCATTTAATGAAAATACATTTTTGAAATAGGGGTAAATATTCTACTATCTCGTACTTCTCACTAAACTAACGAAATGCAGATTACTTAATTAGAATATTTATCAAACATGCCATTAGTCTTAGTAAAATTAGAAAATGAAAAAAAGTTAAAGACTAAACTGTTCACAGCTTTTAAGTTAAACATAACACTGAATAAATCAACTGAATAATTAGCTTAACCAAAATTATTTATCACACTTGAGTATTCATTCGTGGACTCCCGTCATGGTCAACAGAATGATATGTACATAACACAATATTATTAAAAATGTTACGAATATTTAAAAATATATAATATAAACTGTTATTTTATTTTGCATTATGTTAAATAACCGGTTGAAGTTTTTCTTTTGTTTCTTTTTAAAAATAAGTAATTATTTATCTGAATACAACTTATGAATCCATACTAATCATAGTTTTCTTTTAAAGAAAGCTTTTTTTTTTTAAACAAAATTTCCGCTTTCGTAAACCGGCAACTGATCTCAAAGCAATTTGAGAAAATGCGTTTGATCCGTGATGTTAATGAAATATAATATGGGCTGACATGTCTGAGAGGCACTCTAAATGTGAGTTTTCACGGAGAGCAAATGCTTGGTATTTGTGAAAGTGAAAATGCACCTGTGGCACTTTTTAGACATGTCTAAAAATATGTTGAGCATCATCAATGATTTTAACGTCAATTGTGGGGAAAAGGCTCTACTTAAGTACGCAAAACCGTTTTGTCCCATTTCTCTGAAATCTTCAAGGTTGGATAACTGGAGAGAGATACAAAACTAAAGCTTTGACTGTCAATGAAGCCATTTTCTCCCAAAAGGGTCTCAAGATGGGAGCAGCATTCAATTAACTTGATCCCATCTAAAGAGCCTTAATTAGGTTTGTGGAGGACGCCACATGCACGGTGGGTCAGGGACAGCAAGACTGAAGGAGACTTATTTACGCCAGGACGATCAGACGCCTTAGAATTAAAGGACTTAAAACCTATCAACTCTATCCTCACGGCGGTTTCAAAGTGTCCACTCTGCTAGGATCCGGACCCCGACAGTTCCCTGCTTTGAAGGGGAATCTGGATTTAAAACAAGAAGCATCTATCAGTCACGCATGTCGACCAATAAACGATGAGATACTGGTTTCACTTTTTATTATTGGACCAGATATTAGGCGGTGGATTAAAGACAGCCTATTGCAGAAATCATTCATTTCTGACGCGTTCATTTGCATTCGTCGAGTATGGAAAAGCCGATCTTAGAATTGAACGTTAGATTCTAAATAGAATATTAGATTTCAAAATATCTTTAAAATGTTTATGTGGAAAAACACATACTGTAACGCTGGAAATAACTGTCACCGTGTCATCATGGCAGATCCTAGACTTGTGGTTGGCTGGGTTGGATCCTGCCATGCATGGTGTCAGGACTCATATCGCAAGCGTGCTTTGACTGACCGTGTTCGTGTAAGTGTTTGTGTGTCTTTGAGAGCTAGAGAGTGAGAGAGTTGGGTGTGTGTGTTGGGGGGGGGGGGGGGGTATCCTTTATATCAGACTGCAAGCTCTATGATCACCAGGGCTTGCGCACACACACACACACACGCGCGCGCGCGCGCACACACACACACACACACTAGCGCGTCCATTCACAAACCGAGGCAGCGCTTCAGCATCTATTGTTACTGAACTAGTGGCATATACTGTGCAAGGGCACAACAGCCTAAAGATTACACACTGAGGGTCAAACAAGGCATTACTGGGATAAACTGGTACAAAACATCAATTCAAATGAAACTGTATTACACTCTGACCTCATACTCTTCTATCGCTTGATCTAGGGACTTCGACAGGTCATGGGTCTTCTCGACAGCAGAAAGGACATTTGTTTATTTAGAACACTATTTGGTGGTGTTTTTTTTATCTAAACATCGAGACAATAAATGTCTTATGCTAATATGTTCTGTTGATCAACCGGAGCATTTTAAGGGGCATCATCTGTATTTCATCTGAAAATTATGCATTTATCCTTTATTTTTAAATACGCCCTATTTCGACTTTTATCGACACGAAGACCGTTGGCATTTCTGTTAGTTTAATTGGGTGTTGGTTGGAAAACACTTTTGCATTCAAAGTGTAATAAAAGATTGCCCCTTCCTCTTTCAAACTCGAATATTGCTGTGCTATGCATTTTGCCTATTTTGATTAATATTTATCCACTTAATTGTGAATGTACGTTGACTGTTTCATGGAAACGTAAACGTCTATATAATTTAATATGACATATAACTGACTGAAATTAAATATACTTTCTGGGATAAAAGATATTGATACTGGAACAAAAGATAACGCCAAATTGATTAACCAAATTGATTGACGCCAAATTGATTAACCAACATGTCACTGACAAATCATGTTTACAAAATCAACCCAACTGATCCCCTTATTGGCAATCTTTTGTTACCTTAATATTTTGGTTTATTGGTAGATTTAAAATGCCTTGCTGCTCCACTGTTTTGATGTGTTATAGGTGGAAGGCCAGATGAATAGTGCCTTATGTATTCAATATTAATTTCTTAACATTTTCATGGAGAGGTGAGTCATCAACCATGATTCAATATCTTGGAATCACGTCGCGGTGGAATGGAAAAGCTCAAATATGTTATGAGGATAGGCCAATGAAGTGTTCCCCGGGTAGGCTATGCATTTGGAGAACACCATACACAGAAAGCGCACGTGAACCTGCCCATGCGCACGGCTAATGCTACACAGACAACACAAAAGACGCAAAGAATGGTGCCATATCATGGCAAATACAAACATCAAATATATGTCTTGTAACCTATAGGGTTTCGCAAGTGGCACAAGTGCTGACAAAGAACAAAAGCATCGAAAGCTCTGACAATTCAAGTGATATGAAACACCTAAATAAAAAAAAATCTAATTAAATAAGGTACAGGATTTACATTTGATAAATGAAGTATAAACATTTATCATATTCCCTTGCTGTACACCAATAGTAAAGCTATACGTGCTTGCATCGCTTAACCTGTGTTCTGTTGTTATGGGAGGGGGCGCCTCATATTGGTTGAGTGAAATCACAGGATAGGCTACATACAGTAGAGGATGAAGCAGCAGATGTAGAGGGTAAAGGAGGAGACACGGATGGTTCATTTACAGAATCTCTAATAGCACATGATTGATTTGTTGAACTGATTTGCTTTTATTATTCTGAAATACTTGTAATGCCAGCATTATGTATTTATTCATAAATACATATAAATATTTATTAATTTCTGATGACGAATTGTTCCATTCACAAGAGAGAAACAACTGCGTAAAATGCAACTCTGCCAACCCAGGGTGAGCCTTTCAGCGCTGTATAGCGAAAGAGAGACGAAACAGAGGGCAGGCCACGGCGCTTGCGATCTGTCAACCGCTCCATTGTCTTTCAGCAATTCCGCGCATGGAGTCTACGGTTAATACCGTGTGGCTAATTAAAAATCGTTGTAGAAGAATATCCCGTCATTAAAGCCAAAGCATCCTTGAAGACCCTTAGATTAGCGCCGTGTCCATTTCCACTCTTGAGAAGAGCTGTACAACAGGCCAGTGGCTATTGTGGCTACCGCTATGGTCTATTCAAATGGCTGTTGTCGGGGGATCTTCATGGAGCAACAATAGATCATGAGTATGAATGTAGGCTAGTCAATATAAAAACATGACCAAATACATTTTTAAACAGTTTATTCCCTTAAACAGCAATCAACGCTTCGCGGTTAAACAGCAGTAGCTGAAATATAACAAATATTTATATTTTGACTGTATTTTAAATAAAAAATGTATTAAATGGGGAAATAATCATTGAACGTGGAAAACATATGCCTTGTTAGTAAAGGTGGTTAGGCAGATAAAATGCACTAATCTGAGACTGTACGGTGTTGGCTCGCCAAAGAAACTTCTTAATGAGCATGCAATCATAGGCCTCTTGAGAAACCTCTTTAGTTAGAGATGCCATACTGCACGTTCAATGGCAGAATCTAGACCTCTCATCTATACTGCCAGTTAAAACAGGATGATGCATTTACAAAATATCATATTAAGGGTGCAAGAACACAAGTCTATGTGAACCATTGGTAGCATTTATTGCTGAAGTTGATGTGATATGCAGTAAAGGTCACAGTCAATGTACCACACTGCTATGGCGCTATTCATCATAACGACTGGGTTACTGCGAATAAAAAGAAATAAAATGAGTCCCAAACCAAATGCGCACGATGATGGATTTGCTGCTCTATGGTACAGAGAGCCTGAAAACGAACCATCTGCAACACCATCTGCAACCCTACAAGGTTTCAGCCTTTTCAAAAGTGCATAGGCTCTAGCTAAGAGTTATGAACTACAGAAATCATGAAAAGTTGTACTTCATTTTTGGCGCGACAATACGCAGATTGGTATTCTTTAATAAAAAATAGCTTCCGTACAAAGATATAAGCGCTAATTACATTAAAATGTACTACTAGATAGACAATTCTGTTTGCATATGTTACCGTTTACTTTTTCTAATTCGTGTGCAGTGTATAGCGCGTAAAATAGTGCGTACTCGTGATTCTGTACGAAGAGTCACGAAATTTTTTATAGCTATACAGCATGTGAATTTGTGTAGCTACCATTCGCAATACTAACCAACTTGTATAACTCATGCAAGTAAATACTCTACACGTCCTTATCGAAAATAACAGTAACGTTTATTGCGGTTTGGAAACAGCAAGCACTCCATTGAGGAAACGATTTCACCTCCACTCGTTTTGGCTTGACGCATTCTGTTTTGCATAGCCAACCATTTTTTTCCAATTCATCAAAACTGCAACAAATTAATTTGACAAAACTTTTCGCATATACTAAAGCGTAACAATACTGACAATAAACTAGTGCAAAAAAACGTTAACCTTGAAAAAAGCAAATAAATCTGCGGTTTCGTGAGTGCGTTCGGATAGTGAGTTGGCATGACCAAATTCAAGCCAATTATACCAAAACATGCATAGCAATAATAATTACGCTACATGCAAACCTCTGATTAAAAAGGAAAATCGTGAAGATCGTGTTCAGTATGCAGGCTGCGTTTTTGGCACTGCCCGAATTTGTATTTTGGTGAAGCACTGTGTCTTTAAAAGTGCAAGGATGAGCGTTGTCTGTTACTCTCGAATCAGGGGCATGTGACCAGCTCCAGCATATTCTATTGGTCAAAGGCACGTGTCTAGGATACCGGAGTGTAACGTCACTGGGGGCTCGTATTAAAAATAAGAACAAAAATCCGGAGTGAAAGTATTTCAGGAGCAGTTAGGAGCCCCACTTCTCTGTCCTCAGAGTAGCCACTGAAGCCTCGGTAGTTGCACTGCGCAGAAAACCAATAGCACCAAACTGGCAAGTTACGGTTCATCAACCTTAAACTGCGAACATTCCGTGTTTGGAAGGCGTAACTATGTTTTTCCTTTGTGACCACGGTGCGCAAAGGCGTTTTACTGTCGCTAAAACTCACTGACAGTTTTTTGGCCGGCTTTGATTTTTTTTTCCTGAAGTGAACAAAGTGGACGGAGTCGCCCGTGGAGTGGGGTGCGACGGCCAGAGTGCGGGAGAGCGATAAAGGGTTAAGGACGGAAGGTGGAAAGTGCGTCTCAGCATGGATGAGAATGAGCAGAGCGCAAGAGACGTGGAACAGCGAGGAGCGTCGGACGAGTCCAACAGTGCCATACGACCCCTTCTGCAAGCTCCAGGAAACCTGCAGCTGCCACACCGAATCACAAACTTCTTCATCGACAACATCCTGCGACCAGATTTTGGCCGTAAGAAAGAAGCGAATATCACGCGCTATGAGGACAATCACGGCGCACGAGAGAATCACAACCCTACGGGTCCTAGCACGGGACAGGTGGGAAGTACTGTACCAGCGGAAGGAGCTTCCACAACGCATACGAGCAGCGGAGGAAAGGAGGCAGAGATAGAGAGCGAAGAACCCCTGAAGCCCCGCGGGGAGAATGTGGATCAGTGCTTGGATTCAGAATCGGATAGTTCACAGAGCAATTCAACCGGACAGAATGGTCAGGGTATGCTGTGGCCCGCTTGGGTTTACTGCACACGCTACTCGGACAGGCCGTCGTCAGGTACGCTTACCTTTATTTTCTTATGCCATGTGCCAAAGAAATCTGTTACATTTATGCAAAGCACTTAAACTTATAATTGCACTATATTTATTTCTGATCACGTATACCACCCAAATTTAGAGGGTCAATTTCTAAAACAATCTCCAAGTGAAGAAATAAGTTATATTGTTAAACTTATTTACAGTTAATTAAATATTTTGGTTAATTATATTCGGACATATTGTCTGTAGCTGAACATGTATGGGCCACTAAATTATTATGATAGTATCTATATAAATAAATAAAAAGTGTTAAGTCCGTCAAGATAAACGTCCAGTAAATGTTCACCAATTTTAAGTAATTTTGTTTTGTTGCTATTAATATACTTGTTTATTATTATTATTATTATTTATTTTCGAATTAAGTGATAATGTCAATATTTTGTTGTCGTTAACGTAGAGAATGAGAAAGAGATGAAAAAAACTGATTTGCTTTTAATAATAGGCTACAAAATAAATGAAATTCTGTAGAAATCCAATATTAACGCCGAACTGGTGTAAAAATAGATTTTTGGTTTTACCAAAGGTTTTGCTCTGCAAGCCTTTCGTCTTTGTTGATATTTCATTAGCATATTTTTCACAATAGAACAGGCCTCGTATTTGCTATACACCAAGTAGCATTTGTTAATAGATTTTGCAGTGATTTTGTAACTTAAATTTAACTACAGCTGAATTGTAATATTAAAGAAAATGTCCATAGTAAACCTCAATATAAATGTAGCAAACTCGAGCACGAGTGGTCATGTTCACCAGTCCATTAAATTTATTTATTTATTTATTTTACTTTTGGATATGTATAACATTTCAGTTCCTGCTGTGCTGGTTGGTTGATATTTATGTGACCGTATTTCATGAGATGCTTATGCTTCAGTTTTCGTTCAGGGAAATCAATCGGCCTGTTTACTAGCTTATATACTGTGGAAAAAAACATTGCGCCGATATTTTATTTTTTTTCGCGTTAAAACGTAAGCTACTTAACGTCAATGCCTTCTCGCGTTAAAAGAAGCTGATTTTTTTTATACAAAAATATTCTTTAAATATATTGCAACTGTATTCGGGGCTTTTTCCATCGCGTGCACCAGATTTTATTTTGCGTTAAGAGTGCTCTGCCATCACGAACCATAAACAAACATTTACAACGACGAATGGGTTAATTCTAAATTTGGTCGCCATATAACTTCACTCAACGCATTTCTGTAGCCAAAAATGGACTTTTAACCAAAAACATGTCTGATTTGGAGCAAAGCGCGAATCCCTCATCAATATTCCGCTTCATCTCTGAGGTTTCCCGCATTAGCTATTAATGTAGCATCCACTGGACTACATAGCTTTACAGAGAGAGGGAGAGGGAGAGAGAGAGAGAGCGATAGATCCATAGGCTAGGCTACTGCTCACACCCAAGCGTGACGCAAAATAAATAAATAAAGTAAAGCCTACGTAAAACAGATTCATAAATTACAGCACTCCATTGAACATGTTTAATGCAACCTCACACCAGACCATGCATGAACATAAATGCATATTAAATTTAGCTTGCTGTACAGTGTGTGCTTCGCGTTTTTAAAACGACTTCTTGTTTCATTGGTACACGCAGGTCCCAGGTCTCGTAAACCAAAGAAGAAGGCCGCAAGCAAAGAAGACAAACGACCACGCACGGCCTTCACGGCGGAGCAGCTTCAGAGACTCAAGGCCGAGTTCCAGACCAACCGCTACCTGACCGAGCAGCGGCGGCAGAGTCTGGCGCAGGAACTGGGCCTCAACGAATCACAGATCAAAATCTGGTTCCAAAACAAGCGGGCCAAAATCAAAAAGGCCAGCGGCGTCAAGAACGGCCTGGCAATACACCTGATGGCACAAGGACTGTACAACCACAGCACCACGTCAAAGGAGGACAAATCAGACAGTGACTGAGGCAGAGAGAGCGGGGAGGGGGAGGTGATGGGTGGGGTAGACCGGGTGGGGGGGCAAGGTTATATTTACAATGCAATAATTCAAAAGAATAAAGGGCCAGTTAATAAATATACCAGCATTACTGACGTTAAAATAGAGGCTATATCGAATTATGTCAAAGTACATCTATTGAACACAATTCTCTTCTGAAATAATGGTCAAATTATTTCAAAAATAGGCTATAGGTGCCGTTGTTTGCACTTGGATAGAGTGTCTATCTTTAGAAACAAGTGTTTCTATCGCTCTTCTTTGTCATGTTGTCACCAGAACCAAGCGCTTTACACTATTAGCGCAACGAGCGTTTATATATACACATTTATGAGTTTATGTGAGAGAAAAAAAAACATTGCGCGAAACCTTGCTTAAGTCCAAAGAGTCTTTTCTGCTGCATCCAGGCAACTGTGAGTACTATGAAATGCGTTAGACTTGTTTTTTTCCCACGTTTTTCGTATTATTTGGTTTGATGTTTGATACGAAATGGACGCAGCAATCGTTCGGATCTCAGCAGGATTTTTTAACAAAAAGAAAAAAGGAAACTGAGAAGAAACACTGTTCTTTTTTATTGTAAATATGTTCACAGTCTTAGCCTGGCTAATTTAAATGAGTGAATTGGAGGAAGAAGAAATCACAAAACTTCTTTAACAGTGCATTGTAGGTTATCTGGTTGAACTATAAGTGAACTAGCCTAACATTTTCGAAATAACATTAAATTAACCTTCATAGCCTGGTCAAAACACTTCTACTAGGTGCGCTAAATAAACAAATGTACCGCAGCGTCTTAAATCGCATACATAGTTTTATAAAAGAGCAATATAATCATCTTTTGTAGCAAAGTATGTTTTAACCATTTTAATGCTGCCTATAAACGTGTAGCACTGACAATGATTTCGCTTATGCGCACTCTTGACTGAAGCCAGGGTAAGCGCCACAACACATCACACAGAAATATAAATAAATATATAAATATACAGCTATATATAAACACACACACAACTATCGAATAAAAAAAAGCAAAACCAGCTGTTTACTGTATGACAGATGTTAAAATACTGTTTTAATGTTGACTTCATATTTGTTATGTATTTATATAGATTATATTAAGGAAGAAAAAAAAAACTTTATCCAATGACCGGTGTTGCTTTTTATGTGAGAGTAGATTTCTAAGGTGTTTAAATTGCTTATTTATATTGCAATAACTTCTTTATGTGAATGAAGCGGTATTGGGGCCTTTGCATGAAAGCTGCAAATTGTCATATTAGGCATATTCACGCGTGTTTAGAAAAGTAAAAAAAGGGTATGATCGAGATTTAAGTTGCAGACTGTATCCATATACCAAATTGTGGATTTTTTTTTACTTGTTGAATCTTTGTTTTACACCTGAAAAGAGTGTGTGACTATATAGCCACCAAACCTAACACACTTTGCCTTACAAGTTCAAGTGCGAACTTAATATCACAGAACTGTGCCGAATCAGAGAAACAGTATTAGTTCAATTGCATATGAGCATATCTATGAATATGGCCTTCTATCTGATATACGACCTAATGAATTTACTCATCAGCGAAGATCTATCTATAAAAGCTATGTTGAAAGCTGAATTGAAAAATTGAGATAATACAATGCTATTTTTATTTTGTGTTTACAGGTACTGTTTGTTATATGTGTAAATAATTTGTATCACGTACCTACGTATTAATTGTGTAATTAACTGCCTCCTGAAATCTTGATAAGAATTAAATAAACAATATGAATAATAATAATAATAATAATTCTCAAAGTCTTTTAAATGTATTTATTTGTCGCTTCTATGAGATTTAATGCCACTCTCACGCTCCTGCCCTATCTCGCTCTTTGGTTGAAAGAACGTGCCATGCTCTCATCAAATGGGAGCTGAGCCCAGCGGACATGACGTCACGGCGCTGGCACACAAAGCTTTACCAAATCAGGAGTGAGTCGCTGATGCACCCTCAGCAGTAAGACGGTGGAGAAGCACTGCAGTCAGATATCCATGAGCCCACATAAAAAATAAAACACTAAAACGCATGACCCTTTGAGCGTTTTGTTTTTATAGTCAGTGTTATCATAATTCTTATTATTATTATTGTTGTGATCGGTAGTAGTAGTCTAGTTGTAACCACAACAACAACAACAATAATAATAATAATAATAATAATAATAATAATAATAATAATAACAACAATAATAATAATGATAATAACAAACAATAAACAAACAAACAAATAATAATAATAATAATAATAATAATAATAGTAATACAATTATTATTATTATTATTATTATTAGTTTATTTGCATCTTTCTTTTTTGGGGGTTAAACCACTGTATCAGCAACATTTTACTTTATTCTGTCTTGTGAGCATGACGACGATTAAAAATAGGCTATTGGGCTCTGGTCAATTTAGTGACTTTGTTCCATAAAGCATTTAAAAACGGTATCATATTAAAATTACAAACAAGCAAAACATTACATCTGCATGCTTAATCCCACTCTAAATGCTCACACAATAAAATAAAATTAAATTAAATCAAGTTAATGAAATGAAAACACTAGCAAAGTGACGAATGGGACGTTCAGGGAGACGGGGACTCGAATCGAGATCCCCATACGGACTTTCAGCTAGTAAAAAGCTAATCACACTGCTAAAAATAAATTTTCTATAACGCAGATATCACCATACAAATTTGACTATTATTATTTTCTGTATTTTGACATGAAACAGAAAAAAATATAATATCGTATAATGAACAAGTTACTTTTTAGGCAACACGACCTTTATTAATTTCAGCAAAACAGCACAACCCATGCTTTGGATAACAATTACGCAACAATTGACGCAACAATTAATTAACAGCCATTTCTTACTAATGGGGAAAATGCTTCTGGATAAACTGTAATTTAAACTGGACGTTAATATTTCACTATAATCTGCAATAAATTAATAAGATAAAAATCTGACTTAAAATATGCGGACCATAAAAGGCCACAACGGTAATGTTTTCCCTCCAAATAAAGATAATATTTTATACACGTTTTAACAATGGTTTTGGGTGGAAAACTTTACGCAGAATGACGTAAAAAATGTAGAAATATTTCAGACTTAAAAAAAACTTTAATAAAATTCTAGAATTTACAATAGAAAACATAAAAAAACTAAAATGAAAATAAACATGAAACACAAGTTTTACACATACATATATGATTCACTACATTTTTCCAGGTCATCCAAAACAACATCGTTGAGACAACTTTAAAACATAATTCAAACTCTCTACTACAATTTTCTGCAAACTTACAAACAATACATTCACTTTTTTGCGTACAATAAAGAGAATAAAACTGATTTTTTGACTAAACAAAGTGAGGTAACATCTTGCCTATGACGTCTAAAAACAATTTTAAAGATCTGCCGAGTTTTTAGAAACACAAGAGGACTCAACTAGATCATAACTACTTTTAAAAAAACAAAACAGACAAGTCTTTTTAAAATCAGGTAAAGGATTTCAAAGAGGTGAGCAACTAAAACATCAATGTGACTTTATGACTTTTTCTATTAACATATTCTATTTCGTATCCATCTATATCTATCTATCTATCTATCTATCTATCTATCTATCTATCTATCTATCTATCTATCTATCTATCTAACTATA
>CAIGQQ010039163.1:1718306-1737876 GCA_903798035.1 Danio albolineatus
TATAATATAATATAATATAATATAATATAATATAATATAATATAATATAATATAATATAATATAATAATGCTAAACTACAAAACTGTGCACTGATAATAGTAAAATATTTAGTTTTTGCATGTTCTAGCAATCTTAAAATAACAAATAACAGCAAAAAAAGAAAAAAATATTCCTAATGCACCACATGACCATTTGCATGTGTTCTTACACTAAAATTGTCTGTAAAATACAGCTGATTGAAAGTTGCTGTCAATTTTTACCAACATGTCATAAGTCTGTCAAGTCAATTGCATTGCCTCTTTTGAAGTATAAAAAAACATTGCCGAGTTTGATGGACATCCACACAGCTGGAAGGCCAAAGACAGCATGCGTTTTCTTACTGCATATTTGCCTGAAGCACCCAGTTAATGAAAGTCTGTGGCAGCATCTTTATTAAAACAGCCTGAGCTGAGAGGAAACACTGCTAGAGAATATAAAGACAAGAAATTTACTTAATAAAAAAATATCTATCTATCTATCTATCTATCTATCTATCTATCTATCTATCTATCTATCTTTTACAAAATGCTGAAGAATATAATGTGTATTTGAAACAGACCGTTCATGGCACATATAATAAGCACATATTGTGATAAATGAAACATTCATAATATCATTCATGATTAACATGCTCCCATAAAAAAAGCATTCTGATTGGCTGAAGAGAATTGCATAATTTTAAGGCTGGCGTTAAAACTTTCTCTTGAAAAGTTAAGTTCAAAACATTATATAAATCATTGCCATTAGGGGAAGCACAGAAGTCAAAAAAACAAAAAAAAAACTATAACAGCACATCAGAGATTGTGTGGCATTTCATAATATGGCATTTCTAAAATAAAATGATCATCCTTTTACTATATACAAAAAACTAAATCACATTTAACACAATTATTGATATGATTCATCACATTTAATAAGTCCTTGTTCACTGCTTATTCTAGGTACTCTTCATCAGCATTACTGCATATCTATTGTTAAAAAGTCGTGTTTTTGTTGTTTATTCATAAAAAAAACTGTACAGGCCTTTTTTTTCTTCTATAACACCATTGATTTTGTGCCAGTGGCATGTTAAGTAAAAAATAAACGCACGCACGCACACACACCATATGCAAGTCATGGATATTTTCCAGCCATTAAACACTTGCAATAATAAAGCAGATATGCAATGATTTCAAAGCAGTCACCGTTATTTTAAAAGGTATGACATAACTTTGAAGCTAAAGAGGTATATTTTCCTAATAGGGCATTGATGAATGGTAGGAAACTGCTTTATCAGCAGATAAGTGGCTAAATTTTAGTGGCACTGTAATAAAACAGTAGCTGTTGTGGACAATGATCTCAATTATCGAGACATTGAATAACAGATTGTTAAAAACTAATTTAAAAAATGTTGGAAAATGCCATTTTTCATGACTTTTCTGTCTTCATTCCCGCCCAATTAAGATTGAGAAACTACTTTACATTTTACTTGACAGGATCATTTAACCTACGACTGAATTATTTTGGTAATCAATCAAAAATGTACTTGCACTTCTCAGCAATTTAATTAGGATTTAAGATAAATTAGGATATATATATATCTCTGTTAAATTTTTTTATCCAAAGCTCACGACACAGCCACAGCTTCAGCTGGAACAGGCTGTTCTTCGTGAACTTTCTGCACCAACAAAAGGCCAATTATGATGAGCAAACAAAAAAAAACTGCATTAATAATCTATTTCAACTTAAGTTGACGGAAATGTAACTTTTAAATAAGTAATTACAGTAATGAGAATTTAGGGGCAAATAAGCTGAATAATGAATGAAAAGTAAACCCTTTTTTACAATTTTGGCTATGCAAAATGTGATTCATTTTTCTTTTCCATTTAGTGAAACGTGACCACAAACATGTTTTTGTGAGACTTATTATCATCATCAACACAAATTTAAGTTAACTTTGTTGCATGTATATAAAAGAAATGATATTGTTAAGTTCAGCAATTATTCACCTTTTCATTTGTACTCTTTTTGCTTTTACAAGTTCATTTCAAATGGTCCTGTAGTCTGACAAATAAATATTTAAAAGCATAAATATTCATATGTATTCTCAATTAGAACAAGGTCAAAAAGCTGCATTAATAAAAGTAAAATGAGAATTAGTAAAATACTGTTTTAAAAACTATTAGTAAATCATTTCACGTCAAATGAAATAACACTTCCAAAAGATTTTATTGTTTGCTGTATACTAGCAAAGTAGCAGGTTAAAAAACACCTTCAGCAGAAAGATCACCCCAATAAAAAAAATGTAATCTTGACATCATCTACTCACACTCATGTCAAGGGTGTGTCCTGAAAAGAGGGTTCAGTTTGACTGGCCACCTGGTCTCTGCACATTGACACTGTAAACTGTCAATGGTTTTCCATAAATTTCAGAAACAGAACCCGCTAACAAAACCAGATATAATAGAACTTTCTTCAAATGGAAAGAGTGAAAAGCTGGATGTTTACATTTCTCTCTAATCTGTGCAATTACTACCTCTATCTTTTATTTGTAACCAGGAAAATAACATTATGTCTAATAATTTTATTTGCCTAACAATTTCACTATTAAAACTAATATTGATTGTTTTGTTGTTGTGTATTATTTGCTTTTACTTGTGTAAAGCACTTTGGTCAACCTTGGTTGTAGTAAAGTGTTATAGAAATAAAAGTTGATTGATTAATTGATATTGCGAGAGTCACAATTCTTTAAAAAAATCATTATAATAAAAACATCTGGGCACCTCTATGTTGCTCTGTATCTGTACATTTGTTTTCTATTGTGATAACGTTGATATTTTAAAGAATGTTAAATGTTTGTCATTTTTGTTGTGTTGTTGAAAACAAAAATCTGCATTTACTAAACATCCATTTACTTTACTATATGGAAATGAGCAAACTGAACATTCTGCCAAATGCCACATTCTGCAAAAGATAACAAAAACACAGTTTTTAGACATCATGAAGATAATGTTTAGTTGTTGAGGGTGAATTATTCCTTTAAAAGGCATCTATATAAACTGGCAAATGTTAACTACTATGCAACATATATAGGTCAAAGTCAAAAAGCATCAAAACAATAAGTGTGTTATAACTTATAGCTTTGTATTGCCAATTTATTAGATTTGTGTCCTGTTTATTATTTTTTTTCCAGGAAAAAGTAAATTATCAAGTATAATATCACATTTTTGCCTAGATTTACAGAAGAAACTCACCAAAATGTCATTCAGGCATATTAAGATCAAGAATCGTTTGATGACATATTAATGACTCATGTTTAGTGTCACAGTGAAGTCGCCCAAAAATTTACTCTGCACTCAATCACCCATTCAAACCACTACATTCTCATTTGTCAGGAAGAATACAATTATGTAACAATAAAACACTTTTTTCCCCACTATCTTTTTAAACTTAGTTTAAGTTGTACATAACTGTCACGCTAATGATGACAGAGCATTATTTGACCAATGTTTTGATGTTGTATTTTAACAATCTGAAATTCTCAGATTCTGCAATGACATGAAAAGGTACACTGTAAAAATGCTGGGTTCCTCACAATTGATTCATGTTGTCCCAACACATATTGATTAGGTTAACTTAATTGCTTTACAAATTTAAGCAGATTGAGAATAAAAGAATTAAGTTGCCCCTAAAAACTCAAGAAGTGTGTCGATTAATCACATTTTAAAAAAGCAGTTTAAACAAGCAATTTGTTTTTAATAATATAGTATCATGTCCAGCTCAGTTTACACGCTTCCTGTTGGTGTAATGCAAGTAGTGTAAATTTGGTCACAATAGGGCATATGCAAGAGGGCTTTTATTTTTTTCAGTAATCTGGGTCAAACGCTTCCGGTGAACTGTATGTCATTACAAAATCAGCGCGTTTAATGTCTGTTTTCTTTACAAATCAACAATCTTCACTGCCTGATTGATATACGATATAAAGTGGGTCTCCGAATGTACAAGAAGCACTGTATTAAATAAAATTTTTATGCCTTTAAAATATGAACATTTATTTTACCCCATTATTTTCAATGTAATTTCTGCACGAGCCTGTTGGTCCTGACGGGAGTGTGCGTGTAAACACCTTTTCATCTCGTTTTACGAGATGACTAAATGAATGCCAAAGTCTATTTAACTGATTATATTTTAATTACATTACAACATTGATGCTGTAAAAGGAACCTTATAAAATTGAAAAAAAGTCACATTAACCATTCTCGAAAGTTTATTGGTATGGAAAAAACACTAGCTGTGCATATACCCTATTGTAACCAGCAGTAAAACAAATGTTTTAGTTGCAATGAAATTATGACCATGCCGTTTCTGATCAGTCACTATTGTAAAAACCTAAAACATTAATAAAACCTAATTAAATCAGCATTATATCAAAGTATGCATGCATTTAGTGTTTTAGGAAGGTCTAAGCAGTAAAAAGCATCTACTCAAATTGTTGGAAAATTTTGAATTACACGGATTAAAGGAGACACTTGCATTTAATATTCCTAAATAAAACAACCTTCGTAAATCTTCATTTAATGCAGACACCAATACGGCCATCTTGTCTTTGACCCACATCTAGAATTCTAGCTCTCATTTGGGCTTAAGCCCACTTCAAGTTTTTTTGTTACAAAACCAAACTTTTCCAGAGGAGACACAAACACCAGCACATGCTCATGAATACAGAGTAAGGTCAGCAGCAGTTTATTCCCAATGTGCCACGATGCACCAACATTAGCCAGACTCAAACTCTGGGCTTCATTCGGATGGCCTTGTTATAAGAGAAATGCTGTCAACTCTGAATACATTGCTGATTCACTCTCACCTGAACAACAGCAGCAGCAGCAGCATAACACAACACAACACAGCATGACTAATCACCCAATATCTAACCCTCCTTCCAAAAGACATTCATGATAACATGTCCACAAAAACATATCAGTCCACTTGCCTATTAAACGAGTGCATATATAAAAATGACAGACAGAGAGGCAGATGGAGAGAGAGGTCAGCGCTAATGAGGGAAATGGGTGACCCTTGCAATTCGACGGTGATCCTATCGGTTTCCTCTGTGTTCCAGGGGTTAATCTCCTTTAGGTACTAATTGATAGGAGATAACATGATACCATTGCCAAGGGCCTGTTTGGCATAACCCCTGCACTCTCACACCTTGAGTGTCGGTGGCACATCAGACGTGAAATTGATATTTGGGATGTTTGCGTACTTAAGCGTCGCTCTTTCTTATCGAAGAGTTGCAGTGTTCATTTGGTGTTTGTGTCACAGTCTCTTTGCTAGGATTAACCACTTGGCCTTTAATCGCTGTGACCAGTTCATTTGGTTTTCCACCCATCAACACATGCTCTAGCAAACGAAATGTAGCCGCTGATGAATGCTTTGACTGTCTGACAGGCCTCAGCACCTGACAGAATAAAACCAGGGTCGAGGTTAAATCGGAGAATCACCTCTTGAGATCAATCGAAACTTAATTTGGGAAAACATACGTCTGTAGCTGAAGACGTGGAGAGAGTGAATCAAAGTATTTTGCCATTAAATGCTCTTTATCTGCTTTAATATTAAGCTAAATTTGATGTCTACGCAGTAAGGTTTGGACTTATCGGTCATAAAATGTCAAAAAGTTGCATACTCGCCGGCTTCATTTAGACTAATTAAAAGACCATTAAGTGATTAGCAGCTGTGGAAAAGAAAAAAAAATGATGGTGAGAGAGAGCGCGAGTCAGAGAAAGAGAGAGATGATGTTTCATTAAAATACAGTGCCTTTAGGGATGATGGAATAAACAAACCTTCTTTCTACCATCTCCTTCTAAACTTAATAAATCATTCAGACAGCTAAGGAAACACGCATATAACAATAAAAAATAAATAAAAAGTGAAACATTACAAATAGCATCATGCATATAAATGCTTGCAATGAGAAAAGGAAGCAAAATGCATTTGAAAATGATTGTTTTTGAGTGCCACGAAAGCCTGAATAATGTTACTTAACGCTAAGCCGCTAAATCATAGGCTGATCGAAAGATCCAAGCAAAATGGAAAAAGATTTTAAAATGCACTCAGGGTGTACTTTAATGTGCTTGCAAATAGAAGCAGCAACACTGAAAAGCCATTAAACAGGAATAAATGTATACAAGGACACAGCACTCTCAATGTTCACATCCAAAATTGAGCCGAATTTAACAGAAATCTAGACGAGTGAGTAAAACTCCAGGAGTTTATAAATGAAACACCCTACATTTAGCGATGACTGGCATTTCAACTGGCACAGGCTAGAATCAGCTATGCTTGAAAAGTTACTGCCCAGCTCAGATAATTAATTATAAATGCACTGATACGATGGCGTGAAGTTGAAGACTTTAATGCAAACAAACAGTCACAAACAACCAGTGATAATTAGATTGTACATTTAAACGGCCTTGCTTAAAAAAGATTATTTTGCCTATTTTCCGTATAAAAGTAAAAAGTAGAAATATCTAAATATTTATGCAAAAAGTGCTAAAAAAAAAACAAGACGACATATAAAGAATAAATAAACAACACAAAAATCACGGAAGTACAAATCTGATTCGAAAGATGCTATACTTTTCACTGCAGTGGTATATAACATTTTAGCCTAATCACTGAAATGTCTGCAACAACCTGCATTTTTTATACTGCAGTATCAACATTTCAGAACCTCTGCAACATTTAAACAGTCACTCTTTTTTTCCTACACTGTCCTCGTGTACAGCACCAAAATGACTATTAAGTATTATATAATCGCAGCACGATATTACATAAGGTGTTTATTACAACTGTCGGTACTTTTCAAAAGTTTTTACATGTTAAACTTTCATTACACATTATTAGCACACAATAAAGTAAAAACGCTAAGGCAAATGTTACAATAAATATCTTTACATTTACAGATATTTTTAACATGTAAATTCTGTTGCATACCGTTACTCCCACAATTTAAAAAAACCCAGCTACACCAATAATTACGAAAATTCTCCTTATAAGCCCTGCAATTCAAAAAGTTTGTAAGATTACTTGGCCAAAGCCTCACTCATGAGGTCGAATTTTCCAGAACATTTTGTGCTGAAGCACAAGGCCACAAACATAAGCCACAAATGCACCCTTTAACACACACACACACACACACACACACACACACACACACACACACACTGTCAATGGCACCTTTGTGGCTTCAAACACACGCCAAACCAGTCTCACTCATATAATAGCTTTATCATGTCAAAGCATCAAATATTTGCATCGTTATTAAAAACAAACACGCAATTGCATTTTGAATAAAATAATAAAAATAACCCTACCAACACGAATAATTTAATCTGCACCAATGAAACACTTTTAATTTGACATTATGATTACAAGATGATTTATAAGCAATTTAAAGTATTGTTAAATTAATTGTATTTACACAAAACCACAAAATATTTTATACGGACACTTCACTTTCCTAACCTTTTTAGTTAGATTTGTTTGCCTGCATTTAATACAATAAACTTTTATAACAATACGTGCACATATTTTCATTTATTTCCTTTATCATATAACGAAAAGGTCATCTTTAAAGATATCAACTAACGACAGAGACAGGAATCGTTAAAATATTCAAAAATAATTAACTGAAAAAAACGTAATTAAATTAAAGGGCTCAATACAACTAACAACATCTAAACGTTTGGAAAAAACGGTTCATTTCTGAATTTTCCTAAAGTAATGTGTCATTTTATATTTTTTAATGCAATACTATCTCCCCAATGAGCAAGTTGTGGGTGAAAAAATTCCAAGCATGGCATAGTTATCTGCCTGAGTAAAATAAAATAAAGACAATAACATTTCACAGCGGATTAGAGCACATCATCATTTACCAGTCAAATCCTGAAGGCCTAAAGGCACTGTTTCATTTAGACATTATGCCGTTTCTGTTTTAAAACTAATTAGGAATAACACTTTCAGAAAAACAGATAAATCTTAAGAACAATACGTGTCCGTGGCCACCAAAAATATAAATAAGAAAAATCAAATCACAGTAATGAGGAAGGTCAAAAGCGGTGACAAAAAGCACCCAAAAGCGTGATTCATCTCATTTATAATTTCACAAAAACAACAAGCGAGATCGAAGGAAATATTGAGTAACTGTATCACATTCGATTAACAAGCAAACATCGGACAACAACAAAAACGTAGCTAGATATTGCAGACGATGCCTCGAGTCTGAACTGATTCACGCTGCAAAATCTGGCAGTGTGGCAAAGGGTATCCATCTTCCTCTGCAAAACTCCTCCCTAAAATGGAGGCAGCTGTCCTAATACATCCAATGTCTCGCTCCAGCACTTGGGTAAAGCTTTGAGAAGAGTCAGACGTTACGCTGCCATCAGCACGAGGACATGAGTAAAAGGAAGAAAGCAAGTAAGCCAGGACAGCCACCAAAAAGAGAGAGGCTCTATGTTTTGGCTGCCTGCCAGTGATCCCTTTAAAATGCCATTGTGGCTTTGATATTGAATATATGCAAGCAATGCAGGAGAGTGAGAACCTTGTTCTTTCACACACCAAATCCATAAGAGCTACAGAGAGAGACCTGGGGGGCGCTGTTGGACATTACAACAAAAAATGGCTGCCATTTTCATTATAACTAAAAAATGTCACCACATACTCACTCAGAAAATATTACTTTCCTAAAGAGTCTTCCTGTAACCTTCGCATTTCTACACCAGACCTTTTATTCCCGTGTTAATTTATCCATCGTAATTATACAATCAATTGTATTCAATGAAGCAATCAGTTAGAACTTCACATGAGAGGAGAGTACTGGAAATGATTGGACTCCTAAGCTGAAAGTGCGATTACTCAGCACCATTTCAAACGTCACATCTGACAAAGAAAAACAGAGTGTGGTTTCGGTTAGCATTAGCCTCTCTGATGCACACTCATCAGCCTGCAGGTTTTTATAATCGCACCTTCGCGTATCTCTCTGCATTCCTACCGTTCCACCTCTCTCTCCATGACATGCCCAAATGTGCTTCACAGAGAACAGGGTGGGAAATGCTCTTAAAACCTACCATCAGCACGGCAGCACAACACTGGCATCACCTTTAGGTGACTAGGTAGATTTGGTGACAGCTCCGAGAGGTCATCTTGAGGTACCAGAATGATAATCCTGCCTATAAAAAAACCCAAACACAAAGAATTAGAGTGAATATAAGAATCAAATTTGCATATTTCAAAACCCTAGCAGTGATGATGAGTTGTGCTGCAAAATAAAAACATTATATGCACTGAGGTTATTTTGTTTTACGTCAATTACAAAAAATATTTTAATTATAATTTTATCATGTTCAGTAAAAACAAATAAACAAAATTATATCGTTGTGCAATACAAACTAAAATAAGTCATTCCATAATTCCAACAACAGGTTGCAGGTGTGCACATTTTCAAATACCAAATATTTTTACAACTGAATGTTAAACGGGCGTGTGAGCTAAAGCAACACGCATGAATGCTAACACACAGGCACATACGGTCTGAGCAGTTGAAACATGACATGGTTGGACACTGATAGGCCTGTAAGGTGAACTGATGTACAGAAGTGTGCAGCGGTGCATTTATAATACCATCAAACATTACAGTAATGAAAACCTCATGTCAAGTACGCAAACAAAACGAACATCTTCTGCATGCACGGAGCTGCTCAAACTGGCCGAAAATATCTGTCCATCAGTTTGTGCTGCAGGCAACAAAAATACTTTTCTTTTAGCCAACAGAAAACAGATTTCTTAAAGTGTCTCATGAACAGCCACACCTATTCGAAAATGACCATGTGCCCCAAAACTCTATGTACTCTGCTGAAAAAGTACAAAACAAACTGCAGATATACACAATTATGCAATATAAATGTACGAGCGTATTTCAGCTATTAAATTATTATTACTATTAAAATTAAAAACCTAGATTTTTATTTACCCTTTTATTTATTATTTATATATTATAACAGATAATTACTCATTTATTATTATTTACAGACTTTATAGATTTTCACCTGAACTCTGCAAAAAATGTAAGCATTTAAATAAACTTGCATATAGAGGATTTTAGCAAATTTGACCTCCATTTTAACTAAACATTTATCTTAACGGAGCTCTTGCTTTTCTGATAAGGGTTGACATAATATAGAGCTGTTGTAAAATCATATTCTGAATATTCAAAACATTTTCACGCATCATAAAAAGCTAATTTTTTAAAATTTATTTTGAATCGAAAACACAACTTATCAAACTTAAATGTCCATTGACGACAGTAAAATAAAATATAAACATTTTCTCACCATAACCTTGTGTGACCTTCATAGACGATGGATTTTTTTGGGCTTTTTATTTATTCATTATAATTACAAATTAAGAAAGGTACTTTTTAAAATATACACTTAAGCCCATTCAATTATTAAAATTGCACCAAGTAGGATATCGTCCTGTGAGTGCAAGGTCCCAGTTTCTCTTACCGAGACATTTCACTGACTCAAAATCTAATATAAAGGAGGGACCACTATATCTACCAATCTATAGGATTGTGCCTCCCGTGAAGTAGCCATCTTGTTTTGCATATGACTGAAAAGCTGAGACCTATGACTGTTCATTTGATAACAATATCAAAGAGAGATGTCTCTGTCTGCTTTAAAACTATGAATGCATGAGCATGCAAAGCCAAGCCACATGGGCAACAGACTCGATGTGCCTTTTTAATACTGACCAATTTGAACACGAAAAAGGTCAAAAAAAGGACAATTTGGAACAACTTAAGGAAAACCCTGATATTAAACTTGAAAACCTTTACTGTAAAATAAACGTGAATGTGAAGTTGAGAAATGACAAATGCACAAGAATACATGGAAGCCTGACTACATCTAAAATGTTTTGGTCAGCAGAATTCACTGCATTGACCCACAATTCAGATCTAAGCACAACAAAATGCTAGAACAAGTTGCCGACTTTTAAATACAGCGAGAAAATATGATTTTTAAAAATAAATTAAATTGTTTATAGATTGTTTAAAATGCTCTGTCATCGTAGTCTTACATACATGATAAATTAGGAATAAAGGGGAACAGGTATTACTCAAGGGGTTTTTCTTCAGCATTTTTTAACTCAACTGCTGTTAAGAAACAAATTTAAAGGCTCAGCAACATTTATTTGCCGATTAAAACTGTGACTTTGTATTTTTGGGTGTGTTGTCACTACAGAATATGAGGTACTTCATGACTATTAAATTGCATGTAACTGACTCTTCAGCTAAATGTAAATAAAACAGTTAAGAAACACTTCAGAATGATATGCAAACACGTCTACATGAATACACAAAATTGTTCTGAATCAAACATTTAAAATTTTAATTAGTAAAACGTCTTCAAAAAAAAAAACCTCTCCCTAATCTCACATTTGTAAAACAAGCTAAAAACGAAAACATGTTTTCACTGACAAAAATAAATAAATCTAATTTTATTATTTTGCCTTCATGTAATAGTTGTTCTAGCTCGATTTGCAGCATTTCGAACAGTTCTTAAGCCAACCAAGTTAAGCCAAGTTGCTATGCTGGGATTGTACAATTAATTAAATTTATTGTAAAACAAGAGTTTTAAAATGTGTTTTATCTTCAGAAGTTTATCCTGATTTTAAACTCATTTTTGTAACAACTTTTGCTCCCATTCGCATCGGTTTTCTTTATGCTTACTGTGGAATGAAGTAGTAAACTTGTTGTAGGCTATGTTAGAATTTAATTCGGGACGGAATGACATTTTATTTCAACTGGGTAGAACTTCTGGGGAACGAACCACTCATGGACGATACCATCCGAACACGAAAAACAACGACACCAGTTGCGAGCTGTGAAGACAAGTATGATTACAAACAAAGAAATTTGTGAGGAGCTTTTGGCGTTTTCATATTTTGGCAGTAGCTTTGGCAAATACATTTGAAGTCTACTGCCTTTAGACCAACCAGCTCCTTACCTTAAACCTCAGCCTATTTTGCGCTATAAAACAGACTGAACTCCAAACCATGAAGAATTACAACGCGGACATCCACCGCAAGAGGAAGTCTCACGCTAAGAAAAAAAAATCTGGCCTTAAATTGCGGATAAACAACAGGCGACTTGGCGCACGGCTACAAGCGGGTTCTTTACCGTGCTGAAAACAGTCCAGACAGGCTGAAATTCACACTGCAGCAGCAGCAGCACAGTGTTTTGGCATCACGAGTTCATGGGGTTAATGAGAAACCGCGCTCACGTGAGCACAGGTGCGTCATCTGTCTGAAGAGACGATCGCGATAAACTCTTTCTTCATCCCGCCGAACGACATGCGCTAACATGTAATCACATTAAAATGACCACCCTGCAGCCGACCAGCGGTTTACATGCGCCGTCTCGTTTGCTAGGAATTAGCATCATCGCACACAGTTATTAGGTCAGATATTCATGAACAACACAATCACCATAACAACGGCAGACTGCATTAGACAAAAAGATTTGCGCCCCGCCACGATCGTCTTACCTGTGAATTAATGAACTGTCTGTCTGTCTGCTGAAAAACATGGACTGAAACTTTGAGATGCGCTACAATAGAATCTCATTTTCACGCTACGAAAATGGCTACAGTGTTGGACGCCTGCAAAATTCCGCTCTGTCTCCCTTTGTTTTTCTACTGACTATGAGCGAGACTCTGGATAAACTCCATCACCATTTTTATCAGTTTCAGACAGACTCCAGACACTCTCTGGCCACTTACGTGTCGTGCACTGTCTGCGCAGCGCGTTCACGAGCGTCGGCGCGCCACAGACTGACAAGCGCCAGACCAATGGCGTCCCGAATTTCAGCATGATATCCAATAACAACAGCCCCAAAAAATGATAACCTCCGAATGACTCCCCGGATGGATGCAGAGAGAAAATAATCTTTAGGAAACAATCGCAGTCAAAGAAATATGATTGGAGGTGGGGGATGAATTAGGTTTATCTCTCAGCCATTGCGCTGAATGTTATCTGCATCCGAGTCGAGTGAACAAGCAAAGTGTATAGTAATAATTTGCTAGCTTCTCTGCTCGCGACCACAGCTTTAAACAACACTCAGCCTAATTCTACTGACAAAAGTGATGATTTTCAATAAAACGACGTATTTATATGTGATTAAAGAGTATAGATAAAACCAAAATAGAACCATTTAAATAGCTTCACATGATGTTTCTGTCTGAATCTGATATAAATCTGATAGACATTGATAGAGAGATTGTGTTTTTATTAAATTCTTTTGTTAGTAATTTCATAATTCCAGCTAATTTACCTTCCAAAAACGACTACATTATTCTTCATTATTAAAACACTGATGTGCTTTCACCCATAACATTTGGGAGAATATTCTAGAAAAAAAAATCCCACCCTAAAACATGTGAATACTTGATTTGACATAGTGTTTGATAGGAAAGATCTTCCATTAGCCTACTTCAAATGAAGTAATTTAGGTGTAAGTCTAGCATGCACGATTTTTAACCAACAACATATGTTTTATGTGTTCAGTTATATTTTTATTTCTTTTCTGTTGTTAAATAACACATTTATTGAAACAATGTGTAAATATTAAATATTAGAATAAGATAACATGGCCCCCGTTTGCCCCCACCTGTGATGAGAAGTCCTGTCTTTGAAAAACAATTACACAATGGCTAAATTATATTGTATTCATTTATTTTTTTCAAAAGTGTTATTAACGTAAAATATTAAATAATTACATTGTGTACATTGTTGAATATTTAATTGAATAACTGAAGACAGACAAAGCAGAATGCCAGTGCAGATGTAGGTTTATTCATAACAGGGTTATTCATTTTAACATATTTCATTGCCTGTAATTTAATTAAAATTATGTCATAATAGCAACAGTATGAATCCAAATAATGATTTCCCTCAATCAACCCCAAGACAATATAGAGAGTAAGTCTTCATGGAAATATTATATTACAATACATATTAACAAGTAAAATTAATAACACTAGAAACAACATGCCACGTTGAGAGATTTTTTTATATTCAGCATACTAAAAAGCCATACAGATCTCTGTTATGAAGACACTAAATTATGACCATATGGGCTATTGGCACAAGCACATTTTTGTTAGGAATTAAATGCAACAACAAAACTATGCAGTGAAAATGAATTGCATTAACGAATAAAACCATTCACCATGGAACAATTGCTTTCATGAATTTTTCACCTACATTTTTTTCAGCTAAAGTGATATTTTTGAGCCCTCAAAAAAATGAGACTTTACAGAAAAAGTGTGGTGACTGGGTGTTTGTTTATTGTATTGATAGTCTACATTATTATTAATTATTTATTAGTATGTTTATTTATTTGCAATAACATGGTTAATTTTCATTAACGATGTTGTACTTGTGCAATATATACACTGATATAGTACCTTAAAATAACGTTAATGAAAAAGTAACATAATTACAAAATTACATAATAATAATAATATTAATAATAATAATAATAATAATAATAATACCTCAGTTTTTACTGTTACTTGTCACCAAAACATGCAATCTAAATACCCACCACTAATCAACAAGCCGAGCACGGAGGGAGATTGACATAAGGCACACTTTAGCTCATTTATTAGCCTATTTCATGACGCATTTATTTTTTAAGCAGGCAAAAAGCGCTATACAAACACAATTGTTCCTATTTGTTGGATTTAATTAATAGTCAGAAAATCAAAGTTATGTAGCGCAAGTTATATTTTGTCCTTCACATCACTGGAATGCACTGTAAAAGAAAATAAATACCCGGGCTGGCATATTTTGTGGGCGCAGCCAGCCTTGCAATTTCATACCCATGATGCAATACGGTTCAGCCGCCATGTTTGCTGTGCAGATGTTTTCAGAGCTCAGACTGAAGAGGTTTACGCTAAGCTAACGGCCTGAAGCTCTGCACTTAAACCAGTTTCAATGCACTCATCGACGTTATAGAGATATCAGAGTCTCCAAGATAACGTACAGTCTTGGGTTATGGCGACCAATGTCGGGGGTATGAAGTGTATCGTAATATTTATTTACAGTTAGTTTAGCTCCATGCTAGCGCTAAAGACTTAGCTGCTTTTGTTCCATAATTTGCTGCGCTTCTTAAATGTGCAGTGGGTTTACAGATTGAATAAGCTTTACCTTTATACCACGATTGTTTGTTTGACTGATTATTGTTATTATGTTGTGTCGTGTTAATGATCGCCTGTAACGAGCAGTCTTGCATTTGCTTGTTTATACTTATTCGTGATTGCTAACTAGCTAGCTGAAATGTTGCAATGAATGAGTTATCTACGTTTATATGTTAATCCGCGACTGATGTTTTGTATTTTGATAGTGATTTATTTGGTGGATGGAGAAATGTCGTGTGTTGTGAAATGAGGTTGGGTCTGTGTCGATTATGTAAGCATCTGTCTCGACACAGAGAAACATTTGTTTATCCAGACGAGAGATATACATTTTGTGATAATCGCGTTTATAATAACTGCACTATTTATTACTGTGTAATAGCTTATAAATATATCAAGTGTGTGTGCTTTACAGCATCCTTATCGATGGAATAATCATTGAATTAAATCATTCTTACAATAAATTGTATATTCTTGACATGTTGAATAGATTTACAGTACGCCATATACTGTATTATTTTCTTGTTTTGTGTCTGATTTTATTTAGATGCAGATGGAATATGCAGTTGTTCCTTTTGCATAATTATGCTGCATAGTTATTCTCCAGTCATAATTAGATAAAGGCTTGTTGTGTAGTTTAGAATGTAAACAAAAACTGCACTTGATACAGTTTTAAAATGGCTTCTTCTCTGGTTAAATTTTGAAATGTTTCTTGTAGAGTTTAAAGCTGGTTATGTGATCAAAAAGTTGTTGCTGGATATAATAAATTGACTTGCATCAAAATGAAACTTCTGTATGAAAAACAATATACCAATAATTTTCTCAGTTGTTTAATCTATATAATGGAAGAAAGGAGGCACCAAAACTAATTCGAATAATCAAGGTTAAAACGTACCTTAGAAGTGATCACAGATGATAGAATTGTTTTAATTGACCCTTCGCTAAGCCTCATCCTCCTTAGTTACTGTTGTTACGCCCGTCAAGCTGTCGTTCCCGTCAAGCTGCAGTGTCAGACATTCCCACGGATATAACTAGTCATTTTTGGCGAACAGGTGAGATCTGAGAAAGCCAGACAAAAAAGTACTGCAGTATGAAATTATAGCGGAATATTCACGACATAATACGCAACCGATTAGAAAATAATTTAACCAAAACTGAAGCTAAAGCCTAGCCGCCTCATACGCTGACCAATCAACAGCTTAATTCATGCACAGCAGGATAGGTGAGATTTAAAAATAATCTAATTAAAACAAATTTCTCTTTTTTTTTAGCCAAAAAGCCTGATAGTCTATTATTGTGCAATGAAATATAGTGTTACTAACCGACGAGGAAACGCATGGACAGTGCTTCTACATAATTCATTCATAGAAAGAACAGTCAGAAAGAGGAAATTGATGGATTTGTGCCAAGTATTATCATCATTGACCCATAACAATGTACAGTACCTATAACTATCAGTTTGTGTGCTTTTTATAAAGTTTCTATTCTAATTTGCAGTTAAGTGGGACATTTAAAAAAAAAAGCAAATCAAGTTATAAATAGCAGAAGTGAACAAATAGATTTCCCTATCAACAAATATTAATCCGACACCAAATATAAAAGCAGACACTAAACCACTGTTACGTCATCGCCAATGACTGTAAATGTCCAGAAGACCGAAAGTGAACATTGGTGAATTGTAGCTCTGACATGGACATGAGGCTTATAAATTACGGAAAAACAGCTGTGGGTGAAGTATATTGATCGCAAGTGCTCAGTTCGAGATCATATCTCTGTTTAGTTCTGTTGATATGTAATCCAAATATTCGTAGCTTGAAACAGATGGAACTTTGTCTGGATTGCTGCTTTTACGGTCCTTCACACAGCTTGGTCCACGCTGGTATTTCTTTCCCTTGGGTTTTAGGTTTTAGAAAGGGAAAAAAAATTCTACCACTCGTCCAAAATTTTAGGATACTGGTATCAGATTTGCACAATCCATATGCACAACACTTTGGCTTGTTTCCCTCCCTCGAAAGTTTGATAGACCTCCTGCACGTAGCTATGGTTGCTAAGCCATGATTGGTGTGTGGCTGTTTTCGGGTTTGGCTTAGCGAAGGGTCAGTTGAGTCCTAAGTGTCACAATATGTTGTATGTGTGAGGCCTGAAGATGTACTTTGTAATCATTCATGACATTATCATTTTCCTGTTTACGTAGATGATGAGTTTGATGAATATGATAAGCCTGGTGCTGAAAGGTCAAGAAGACGGAGAGGAGAAGATGACGACTTGGAGAGGTAAGTCCTCATCGATGCTGTTGTGCTGCACATTTCATTTCTCTTTTACACTAGATGAAAATTACGTCTTAAGGTTTTTGGAAACTCCTATACCTTTCATAGATCACAGCATCATTGATATACAAGTTTTGCTTGCTGTTGAGTATGGTCTTTGCATAGAAAATGTTGCTTGCTTTGCTCTGCATTGAGAGTATCTTGCATTTCATGAAAATTTATTGTAAACGTGTGTATTTTAATCAATTGACAGTGATTTGGAGGAGGGAGACTTGCTTGAAGATGATTGGCTGTCATCAAAAAAGGTAAAGTCAATTTTTAAATTTCTTGAGACTTGGATTTGTTTATAGTCATCATAATCACTTAATCACATAATATAACTTTTGCTCTTTAAATTTCTGACTTGTAAAGGTCAATAAGCGTCCTTATTAAACTAAAAAGAATAAAGCAATAATTTCCAGTAGCTGTACAGCATGTTTAACTTTATTAACATTTTAAATCCTACCAAAAATCAAGTGGAGGGTCTGGTTCATGATACATTGAAATAGATTTTATGTTAAATTAACTTTTTTGTTCCCACTCAGAACCCCTCAGAGCTGTCAGATGAGGAACTAAATGATGATCTTTTGCAAAGTGATGAAGAGGACCAAAATATAAGGTACTTGCTAAAATACACTCAAATAAAATCAGTCATATCTAAGTGATTTCCAGAATGAAAGTAAAATCAGACTTACTTTATTTGAGATTTTTCACATGGACTGTCCATACTAATCACCTCAGATATGTTTGTCAAAGCAACCAATGCATATTGGCCAGTTATGTTTTAACAATGATGTAATAACAGTAATACATGTAATAGTGCTTTCAAAACTGATGCATGATAATTGCAGGTGCTTTATCTTTCGTTCCAAGTAAGCACATTTCCCACAAGATGAGCTCAGTGATGGAGGAAAGTGGTGTATTTAAATAAGTTCGAAGAAATTCAGCTGTCACATTAATATTCTGGCCATCCTAACATCAGAAGCATATCTAGACAAATTCTCTTTCAAATTAAGAGTCAACTTAATCTTTTTAAAAAGGAACTTGAATAGTTTATGAAAGGCAAGACTTTTCAATAACCAAAACATATTTACTGCAGCAAATTTTTATGATTTAATAAGTGGTTTTCTAGATTTTATTAATTTTTCTTGTCTTCCAATGCAAGACAAGGATCTGTTCCTTTCTGTGTATGTTGTGTTTGTTCCAAATTGTTTTTGTTTTATTTTTTAAATTAACAAAATCGCAACATGTACTTTTATTATGGCTACACAATAAATCACAGTTCAGCCAAAGCTGCAATTGTCGTGCACATCTTGTCAGGGAAGCACTCTTTTGCAATCAGTAGTAAATCTTATCCAGAAGACTGATTTATACTTCTGCATTGAACAATCGCCGTGACCCACGAGGCCTGCTTTGCGTGTAGCTGTGCATTTATACTTCAGCGTGCTGTTAGTGTTGCTCTGCAATAACACTTCTGAATCGCTAGCTGGCAGTGAGGTTTTTATGTTCCTCTGTATTGAGTTTTTTAGTGTGTGTTTTGTTTTTTCTGAACGCTACCTTAATGTACAAGTAGCTTAAACTCGCTCACTCAGAGGTGGGAACCGGTGGACGTGCAGCAACTTTAATTGTACAGTAAACACAAAACAAAAGTTTCCATCTGGAGCTCCTTCATTAGATTTGACACTTGTCACGGCTACGAAGCCGACCAATCACAGAGCTTGCGCTGCTTGTCAGTGCAGCGTGTAGTTTTGTGTGGTTTCGAGTGGTGCACAACAACTTTGGCATCAGCCATAGCGAGGGCTATGCGACCACGTGAAGGCTGCATGCAGAAGTATAAATCAACCTTAAGGCCAGAGGGTGCTTTTGCACGGGACCCCAAATGTGCCTTGAAATAGAAAACCAAAAAACTCCTATTGTATTAATCATTATCGAGTTAAAATTTTGATTTCAGGCCAAATCGCCCAGCCCTGAAAACCTCTCATTTTTTT
>CAIGQQ010039163.1:1770480-1833419 GCA_903798035.1 Danio albolineatus
ATACTATCTTATATTTATATATATTTTTTTATATATATATATATATATATATTACTGGCACTGATGGTCCCATAAAGAATCTTTCAAAATTGTAAAAGCTTTAAATTTCATAAATGTTCCTTAAAGTTGAAAATGATTCTTCAAATCAATCATTAGTTCTTTACTCTTTCACTAAAAGGCTCTTTGGGCACCCAAAATGGTTCTTATATGGCAAGCTTTGTTTTAAAGAATGAATGTATCTCACGTTTGAAGGCAGTGGTGGGGGTGGGGTGAGGATTTGGATGAGGAGGTTTGGCTGAGCATTTTAAAGTCCTCTTAAGCAAAAACGTGATTGAGTCTGACCTTGCATAAAATGAGCATTAGCATATTCCTCTGAGTGACAGAGTTAGTGTGAATGGCAGGTGAAGGGACCAACACTATGTAAGCTGGAACACATTTTGTTCTAACCACTACATATAGCCAATAGGGGGCGATGTGGAGGTGTTCCCTTACTGTAGCAAGAGACCGTTCCTGCACTGGTGTTGCAACACATTAATATTATCAGTGATTAGAAGTATTGTCTATTTAAACACTGATGAGACATTTTTTTTAAATAGAAAGACCTTCTGAACAGAAAGTGGGCCTTCAAAAATCTGCATTAAGGTAAAGATACTGGAACGCCAGTGACTTAAACTAGCTTGACGTAAAAAGGATCTATTCTTCCATAATTGAGGGAAGAATTAAGTTTAAGCCACTTAAGAAAGACCTCAAACTTTTTCTATTTTTACAACTTTTTAAAGTGAAAAAATTAAGCAAATGCTGAGAACATAAAAAGTACATAAAACCAAAAATACTCACTTCATGTCATTCCAAAGATATGAATCCCTTTCAGTGAAACACAACAGAAGATATTTTCAAAAAGTGTACTTTTCATAATTTAAAGTTGTTCAAATTATCTTGTGCTCTACATAACAAATAAATAATACAAGTTTAGAACAACATGAGAGTGAGAAAACATTGACATAGTTTTTATTTTTTTAGATGAACTATCCTTTTACATAATTGATTAAAGCTGTCCTCAGACTACAGTTTAAAAGCCTAACCATCTCAAATTTAATTTCTTCTTTGGCAGATGCTTTTATATAACGTTGACAAAAGAAGCCATGATTTAAAAATCATAGTGCATTACACACTGAAGATTTTCTCTACATTATCATTCTAACTCACATGATCACACATATCAAATGCTCACTGGTGTTTCAACAAGTAATGTTTACATTTTGTTAGATGTAAACAGGGCGATGCAGTGGCGCAGTAGGTAGTGCTGTCGTCTCACAGCAAGAAGGTCGCTGGTCTGAGCCTCGGCTGAGTCAGTTGGCGTTTCTGTGTGGAGTTTGCATGTTCTCCCTGCATTCATGTGGGTTTCCTCCGGGTGCTCCGGTTTCCCCCACAGTACAGGTGAATTGGGTAGGCTAAATTGTATGGATGTTTCCCAGAGATGGGTTGCAGCTGGAAGGACATCCGCTTTGTAAAACATGTGCTGGATAAGTTGGTGGTTCATTCCGCTGTGGCGACCCCAGATTAATAAAGGGACTAAGCCGAAAAGAAAATGAAAGAATGAATAGAGTACATTTGAGTCTGAGGGAATGTCTCCCCAGTGTTACAGTTCATTTGCTGCAAGACGTCATATAAGCAGTCATGGACTGAATTTAGTGCTAATTTACAAACAAAAAAACAGTAAGGTATAAAAATGATAAATTTTATAATGCTAGAGATTCCTTTCACAGCTTTTGTGCATACAGGAGTTTCTAACGGCCCGTTTCCACTGAGTGGTACGGTACGGTACGGTACGGTTCGGTACGCTTTTAAGGCCGTTTCCACTGTCTAAAAGCGTACCGAACTGAACCGTACCGTACCCCTTTTTGGTCACCCTTTCGAAAGGGTACGAAACCCAGAAAGGGTGCCGTAAGGTGGAGCTAGACACACAGCTGAAGGCCATTGGCTTACAGAGATATGTCATTTGCTCACGCAACAAGCAGAATGAAAACAAAGGACCCGCCATGTTTAATACACAGCCGAGAGACAATGCTCCGAAATAATATCAGCATATAATAACGAGCCATGGTCGAACCGAGCTTAAACAAACCTTGTCGTCTTCTTGAACGGCCACAAAGCCGAGAGAAGAGCAGATTCTTATGGGTTACGAGCCCATAAGCGCGAGCGTTAGGTTTCGCTTCTCGCTTGTGCCCGCGTGCGCGTCAATATTTGAAATAACAAAGTTCTTAACCTGGACTATTATAAACTGGGAATGACGGAGTTACTCTCTAACGAGAGAATAATGACGGAGAGGCTGCATGTACTGGTGAAGATTAAAGACACAGATGAGAGGTTTGCACAGACGGGGCTCTATTTCGTATTGTTTTTGAACCTAAATAAGGCATACATGTCTGCTGTGTGTAGTTTTTCTGTAATTTGGTAACATCGGAGACTGTGTGGGGCTGTATGCTCATATATGCTGCATTTATTTATTTATTTGATATAATCGCGGACCGTAGGCTATTTCGCATCATTGATCTGCAGTTATAATCAGATCATGTTCAGTCAGTAATGAACATTTATACACCAGTGTTTATGTGTATAATAAAGCATCTGTTTTGTGAGAAGTGCTTCTCGTATGATTTTTGAACGACCCATAAAGCTTTACTGTAAACATTTCCTCGAGCGAAAATGACGTTGACAAACTTCCACCACACCCACCAAAAGAGTACCCTTTTGCAGTGGAAACGCAAGCCTGATAAAGGTGACCCGTACCGTACCGTACTGTACCACTCAGTGGAAATGGGCCATTATGTCACTGACTTGGCATAATGTTAGTGTTAACTTAAACTGTGTTAATACATGCATTTCATGCCACATGTTTAGTGTATCTGTCTCTGTCGGCAAGGAGGGCTTCACATGTGATAAATGTAAGGAAATAGTTAGTCTGACAGAGAAGATCTCAGAATTAGAAACACAAATCCAAACTTTAATTGAGGATAGTAAGAGTCCTAGGTCTCTAGATAAGGATTTGGATGTGACTAATCTAGCAAGCCATTCACATTGTTCGGCTCCGGTTGTTGCGTCTTTGCAGAAAGACGGCTGGGTCACCGTGAGATAAACTAGAAATGGGAGAAAACACCATATGTCCGTTCCAACATCAAACAGGTTTAGCCCCCTCAGTGATGCACCCACTGAGAAACCTGATGAAAGTGCCCTCATGATCGGCGACTCCATAGTATGGAACGTACAAATAGAAACACCAGCCACCATAGTCATCATAGTCCGGGAGCCAGAACGCCTGACATCATGTCAAATTTAAAAGTACTGGCTAAATCCAAACGTAAGTTCAGTAAGATCGTTATCCACGTCGGTGCTAATGATGTTCGACTACGTCAGTCAGAGATCACTAAAATTAATATTAAAGAGGTGTGTGATCTTGCAAAGACGATGTCAGACACCGTAATATGCTCTGGTCCCATGCCCGCTTATCGTGGTGACGAGTTTCACAGCAGACTCTCATCACTCAATGGTTGGATGTCAAAATGGTGCCCACTGTATAACATAGGTTTTGTAGACAATTGGCCAAGTTTTTGGGGTAGACCTGACCTGTTGAAGAGAGATGGTCTTCATCCCACTCGGGCTGAAGCAGCTCTCCACTCTAGTAATCTGGCATATAGTCTTAGTGCTGGCATTTGACTAACTGGGGCCCAGGTCAGGGAGCAGACAGATTGGCTTAACCAACCGTCTGCTAGTCTCCACAGTTTACCCAACTCAAATAATCTGCAGCACATAGAATCACCTAGATATAAGAACATAGAGACTGTGTCTGTTCCCCGAGCCTCTAAATATAAAAAAACTCCTTTAAATCCCTTTAAAGGTAACAATCTAATGGATGTTCAAAAAATAAAAAATAAAGTTAATCAAAAGATAAAACTCGCATTATTGAACATTAGATCGCTGTCATATAAACTCTTTTTATTAATGATTTGATAACTGATCTAAAGCTAGATGCTCTCTGTCTAACAGAAACCTGGATAAAATCAGATGATTACATGCCCCTAAATGAGTCTTCACCTGAAGGATATAATTATAGACATGAGCCACGTCCTAAAGGCAAAGGTGGAGGCGTGGGCATAATATACGGTACAGTAATATTTTTAGTGTTACTCAGCGATCTGACTTCAAATATAATTCATTTGAAGTAATAGTGATGTATATTTCAGTGAACAATTTAAACAATACATTTCAATCTAAATTTGTACTGGCAACTGTTTATCGGCCTCCAGGGCACCATACCGACTTTACAAAATAATTTGCTGATTTCTTATCTGAAATAGTTCTGGCCACAGATAAAGTTATAATTGTTGGTGATTTTAATGTTCATATAGATAATGAAAAAGATGCTTTAACGCTGGCCTTCTTAGACATACTAGCCTCTGTTGGAGTGAAACAGCATGTCTCAGGGCCTACCCATCGACATAATTACACTTTAGACCTAATATTATCACATGGTATCAATATTGATAATGTTGAAGTTGTGCAGCAGAGTGATGACATTTCAGATCATTATTTAATCTCCTGTTTATTGTGCATTGATAGCTCTACAAAATCATCTTCTATTTACAAATATGGTATGACGATCACCGCTAGCACTAAAGATGATTTTGTTAGTAACCTACCTGATCTGTCTAATTTCCATAACATTCCAGGCAGCCTAGAAGAGCTTGACACTGCAACTAAAACTATTGATTCCGTCCTTTCTAGTACGTTAGATATAGTTGCTCCGTTACACCTCAAAAAGATTAGGGAAAGAAATCCGACGCCATGGCACAATGAGCACACACACGTGTCTTAAAGACAGCAGCCCGGAAAATGGAGCGTAGATGGAAGAAATCAAAACTAGAAGTTTTTCGTCTGGCCTGGAAAGAAAGTTTGCTTAACTTTAGAAAAGCTTTAACGTCTGCCAGATCTGCTTATTTTTCAACTTTAATAGAAGAAAATAAACACAACCCTAGGGTCCTGTTTACCACAGTAGCTAATCTAACTAAAAATAAAGCATTAACATGCATTTCTCAACATAGCAGTAATGACTTTATGAACTTTTTCACATGCAAGATTGATGATATCAGAGATAAAATAAGCACCATCAGTCTGCCTCCTACAGCCTCGTCCCAATTAGAGCACTGTAGACCGGTAATGGATAAACTTCAGATTTTTTCAACAGTAGGTGAGGAAGAATTATCTAAACTGATAAATTTGTCAAAATCAACAATGTCTATGCTAGATCCTATACGGACCAAATTATTAAAACAATTGTTTTCAGAAGTTTCTGAACCTGTTCTTAATATTTTGAATTCATCCCTACTCCTAGGATATGTTCCTAAAACCTTTAAACTAGCTGTCATTAAGCCTCTTATTAAAAAAACACAGCTTGATCCCAAAGAACTAGCAAATTATAGACCGATTTCAAACTTGCCTTTTCTATCAAAGATACTAGAAAAAATTGTATCTGCTCAACTATGTTCCTTCCTACAAAGAAACAATATCAATGAAAAATTTCAATCTGGATATAGAGCATTTCATAGCACAGAAACTGCACTCCTAAGAGTCACAAATGATCTCCTTCTGTCGTCCGACCGTGGTTGCATTTCTCTCTTGGTGTTATTGGACCTCAGTGCTGCATTTGATACAATCGATCATAATATTCTCCTTGGTAGGCTTGAAAATTATGTTGGTATTACAGGAACTGCATTAGCCTGGTTCAGGTCTTATCTATCTGAACGTTATCAATTTGTATCAGTTAATGAAGAGACATCATACAGATCAAAAGTACACTGTGGGGTACCACAAGGCTCAGTTCTTGGTCCCTTACTTTTCACACTATATATGCTACCGCTAGGTGATATCATAAAAAACATGGAGTTAGCTTCCACTGTTATGCTGATGATACACAACTTTATATCTCCTCTCAACCTGGTAATTTGTTTGAATTTACTAAACTAACAGATTGTATAGCTGATATTAAAAATTGGATGACTAATAACTTCTTATTACTAAATTCAGATAAAACTGAGGTCTTGCTTATTGGTCCCAAAAACCTCACACGCAAAAACCTAGAACACTGTCTAACCGTTGATGGATTCTTAGTTCAGTCCTCGTCTTCAGTCAAAAATTTGGGGGTGATTTTTGATAGCAGCCTTTCATTTGAAGGCCAGATTTCAAGCATCTGTAAAACTGCTTTTTTTCATCTTAAAAATATTGCCAAACTTCGACACATGCTATCAATGCCTGATGCGGAAAAGCTCATTCATGCTTTCATGACGTCTCGATTAGATTATTGTAATGCATTACTAGGCAGCTGCCCTGTTGGCCTAATTAACAAGCTTTAGCTAGTTCAAAATGCAGCTGCTAGAGTACTTTCTAGAACAAAGAAATATGATCATATTACTCCAGTTCTTTCAGCATTGCATTGGCTCTCTATTAAATATCGTATAAATTTTAAAATCTTACTGACTACCTACAAAGCCCTGAACGGCTTGGCTCCCCAGTATTTGCGGGAGCTCCTGATTTATTATAGCCCATCACGTCCTCTACACTCAATTAATTCTGGACAATTGATTATTCCCAGAATATCAAAATCAACTGTAGGTGGTAGATCTTTCTCTTATCTGGCACCTAAACTCTGAAACAGCCTTCCTAGCACAGTTTAGGAAGCAGACACACTCTGTCAGTTTAAAACTAGATTAAAGACACATCTCTTTGCATTAGCATACACATAAAGCACAAATGCTTTGGAATCCAAATCCTCTAAAGCAGGGGTTTTCAAACTGGGGTCCGCGGACCCCATGTGGGCCACAAGAGGGCGCTAGGGGGTCCGCGAAAAACTTGGGAGAAACAAAAATGATTTATGAGATTTGTTTTCCAATCCTAAAATTATTAATGTCCAAATCTATATATATATACGCAAAGGATTTTGGGATAAACACATTACAATTAAGTATCCCCTTATTTAAATCATAAAATTATAAAATATAAATAATTTTATGATTTAAAGGGCACATACATGACCCCTTTTTTTATATTTAATATAAGTCTTTTGTGTCAGCAGAATTTGTCTGTAAAGTTTCAGCTCAAAATACCCATCAGATTATTAATTATAGCTGTTTAAAGTCCTTCCATTATAGCCCTAAACAAATTTTTACTGTTTTTGGCGCTAGCCCTTTAAGAATAGTCCTCCCCGCTCACCGTTCCCGTCAGCGTGCCTCAATCTCCGCCCTCGGCTGCGTCAGACACACAGGCACAACAGGAACAGATCTGAAAGAAGCAGATCTCACTACGTTTGAGAAATACAACAGTAAGAACTTTACCAAAGACTGTTTAATGTGTTTGTTAAGGAGTTGCAACGATGAGACACACTCAATGCAGTAACAGAGTTCGTTCGCGGGCGCGCGCGCACACACACACACACACACACACACACACACACAAACACACACACACACACACACACACAGCGCGCGTTGAGCTTCGCACTGATTTGCAAGCAAATGTGAAAGGATACAGGTTTAATCTCCACTGCTGTATGGATATCTGTATGTTAATGTACTAAATAAACCTGATTTAATGTCAACAAACCGAGATTGAAGCGTCTTTTTTGCTGACACACGGCTGTGCTGATGAAGTAAAGCTGAAGTAAATGGCTGTAGTTCATTACAAACATGCACTGTTTTAAACACGTGTTAAACTTGTGAAACTCACTCTAGATCACATTCGATGGTGATTGATGACCTTCGCGGACTGAACAGACCTTTTATTCTGTTGTTTTGCGCACGTCCTGTCTTGTTGATATGATTATACACGTTACTACGGAGACATGTTAACACGCAGCTGTCAATCAATTCGGTGGGCGGGGGGACCGCACTCCTACGTAGAGTTGCGGTCGATCTCAAAACCGCTCCAATTGGTCCACCGTTTTTATGCTGTTAAAATTGAAAAAAAAGGACTGGGTGTGTTTATATCACCCCAAAATGACCGTCTATACACTATAACTACACATATGACTGTCCAAACAGCTTAAAAAGTAGATTTTTCATCAAGGGATACTTAATTGTAATGTGTTTATCCCAAAATCCTTTACTCTCTTTAACGTTTTGCATAGTTGCATGGAGCAATTAGCGGCTGTAAGTGCAGGACAGATGATGGAAAGATTTTTAAAGAATCCCGCTCCCGCAAGCAGTTCATGCAAATCTGACTTGGCGAATGCTAAGGCAAAGAACAGAAAATATGACAAATCTTACATTGCGTTTGGATTTACCTGCATGTTAAAGCAGGGAGTCGATAGACCCCAATGTGTTCTTTGTAAAGAGATTCTCTCCAACGAATGCATGAAACCATCCAAGTTCAAGCACCATCTACAGCAGAAACATCCCAATGAGGCAGAGAAAATCGACTGACTATTTCAAACATCAGGAGTTGTGTTTGGACCGGTGTTCTGACAATCTGACCTACCTCTCAGAATGTGCTACCGGTAGCTCAATCTGTAATATTTCATCTGAAAAAACAGGGTTAGCACATCTTGTCAGTTTCAAATGTCTATCGGAATGAACTATCTCCTTAAAGAAGGGTGTAAAAACAGGGGTAGCTCATTTTGTCGTCTTCAAATGTCAATCGTAATGAACTACTAATGAACTCTAATAAACAAATTAAATATAAAACTAATGAAATAAATAAAAATAAGGCAGTAGTTTACTCTGATAGACATTTAAAGCTGCTACGCCTTTGTTTACATTGTTCAACTAGAACTACTACTACTACTACTACTACTACTACTGGAGTAGTAGTTAATTTCGCTAGATATTTGAAGCTGACAATATGTGCTACCCCTGTTTTTACATCCTTATTTACTGTGGTAGTTCTCTCTGATGGACGTTTGAATCTGTTAAGATGTGCTAACCCTGTTTTTTTAGATGAAATATGAAAGATTGAGCTACCGGTAGCACATTCTGAGAGGTAGGTCAGATCGTCAGAACACCGGCAAAGGGGTCCCCCGCAAGGAATAATCATTTTTGGGGGTCCCCGGAATTAAAAAGTTTGAAAACCCCTGCTCTAAAGGATTGTTAGTCTGCATTATTTAGGGCAACCGGAGCCAGGAACACTTCCCAAAAGACATTATAATTTGAACGGCATCTGCGCTCATGTTAGTCTGTTTTTTTTTTATTATTCCCGAGGTTTCCATAATCCTGGACCAGGCCGTATCCTGAGCAGCTGCTGTGGTGGTCATGGAGGAGTGGAGAGCATGAGACCGATCCCTGTAAGACGATCCCTGTGACAGACGAGTCCTCGCATTGTTCCCGAAGGGCCAGCCTGTTCACCAGCCGGTGACCCACCTGTGGTCTCTCCGTGATGGATGTCCAGTGTTCTCCAGCCCCGGCGCCATAGACTGCAGCTCTGCACAAGACGTCTGGCCATAGGAGAAATGGTTGTGCCCAACTGAGCCTGGTTTCTCTCGAGGTTTTTTAACTCTTCACTTTCGCCAATTGGTGAAGTTTTTTCCTCGCCGCTGTCGCCTCTGGCTTGCATGGTTCGGGACTTGTAGGGCTGCGCATCGATGGATTACTCTTCAGTGTTTGGACTCTCAGCAGTGACTATTAAACCACGCTGAAATGAACTAAACTGAAATTCAACACTGAAAACGGCACTAACACTGTTTCTATTTTTTATAATGCATGTGAAGCTGCTTTGACACAATCTACATTGTAAAAGTGCTATACAAATAAATGAATTGAATTAATATACAGCTATATACCATAACTTTGTGTGATGTTGCATTTGTTTTTCCTAATATTGCAGCCTTATCCATTTAAGGAAATTCCTTATATATTTATAATTTATTTTTTATATATTTCTAATATATTTCTAATATATTAGTATAATTTATTTGTAAATTTAAATAGCAAGTTACTTGTCATTAGTAACGGTTTATAATATTAGATTTTATAATAGAGTGATTGAAATAAACATTAGTTACATTAATGTATTTGACATGAAATACAGCACAGACATAATTAGATGGTTATAAAATAATAATAATGATAACAATGATAATAATGATGATAAAAATAATAATAATAATAATATAATAATGGCGCCACGGTGGCGTAGTGAGTAGCACGTTTGCCTCAAAGCAAATAGGTCGCTGGTTCGAGCCCCGGCTGGGTCAGTTGGCATTTCTGTGTGGAGTTTGCATGTTCTCCCCGTGGTTGCGTGGATTTCCTCCAGGTGCTCCGGTTTCCCCAAGTCCAAAGACATGTGGTATAGGTGAATTGGGTAGGCTAAATTGTCCATAGTGTATGTGTGTGAGTGAGAATGTATGGATGTTTCCCAGAGATGGGTTGCGGCTGGAAGGGCATCCGCTGCGTAAAACAAATGCTGGATAAGTTGGCCGTTAATTGCGCTGTGGCGACCCCGGATTAATAAAGGGTCTAAGCCGACAAGAAAATGAATGAATGAATAATAATAATAATATTTAAAACCCTGGAAATCCAATCCAGGTTAAATATATTGCCCCTGCACACAAGCAAACATTATATCAGGCTGCCTGGCAAGTGAAAAAAAGGCTAAGAGCACAATCAATCAGAACTTTTTAGACTTGAGCATACTGCAAGTGTGTGTTTGTATATGAGAAAAACACGTATGTATTTGTGTGACAAAGATAAATGGGGTTTAGAAAGAGATGCAACGCCTCAACTGCACCCAACCCTTCGACACTGATCACTAGAATGATTTGAGTGACATGAAGAACGAATGTACGTCAATCAACACCTAAAGCTGTCTAATGCAGAACACAGGAAGACGCTTTGCACACAAACAGATTCGGGACCACTGATGAATGCCTTGAGCTGTTTAAACTTAGTAATGACCATGTTATGCATATAGAGGCAGCTGCGAGGACAGAAGCATACCGATTCCTAGATCAGCAGCCTATTGTTTATCTACTTCCTCAACAAGCATCCACTTTAACAAGCATAATGCAGCTTAGATTCACATCAATAACTCTTGTTAGGAGCATAATGATGCTGATGAGCAGAGATTGGTTCGTCTGTTTGGTTCTGATTAAAACAGAATCAAGATACCTACGAGTAAACACCCACACACGCTGCGTCTGGCAGTGTGAATCGCTCTTCTAGAGATGATGGTAGGCCTTCTCGCCTTCATTTAGCAAGGACATGCTAAAGCAAGGGCAGCAGGTAAATAAACCAGTCTGTTCTAATTATAGAAACTACACTCTGCCCTTCATTATCAAGAGGTGGAAAGATGGTGAATGGAGGAGAAATAGACTTATGGAGAATAAGATATATTGTGAAGTAAACTGAAGTCAAGAAGCACTGAAGGCATGACAGTGACCTCCGGAAGTCCGAAAGAATATATATGGTAGAGTTACAAGAAACTTGCTTTATATGAGTTTGCATCGTCAATTCCATCAGAGAAATGCTCTGCTAAAACCTGATAAAAGGGAGTTTTACACATTAAATATTGTTCACTCACATGTTCTTCCAAACCTTTATTTTTCTGTAGGACATGAAAGGAGATATTGGAAGAGGATTCTAGCTGTTTGTGTTTTGAAAGCCAATAGGGACCAAATATTTAAGCTCCAACGGACCCTTTTCACATTTCTGGGTTTCTCAGCAGTGGAAATCGTCATGGTTGGGTAAACTTAGGGGAGGGTACAACAAATCTTTTTTACAATCATATAAGTGGAAATAATAAAAGAAAAACTCCACAATGATCTTATCAAGACTATCAGAAAAAGGTCAAAAAAATGTGTGACTGAAAACAGCAGCTAGAAGAGAGAACAGTGTCAAATTGACTGTCCTGTCCATTGACACTGCGTTAGGATCACCTCACATAAGTGATAACAATTGTTTTTTGTAATTTGATGCAAAGCTGATATAACACATACATAAATACATATAAATGTTCATATGTATCTCTAAAAAAATCTATATATAATAAAATGTCAAGGATTTATGATGCTGATGACCGTTAAATATCATGACGATGTTTAAATATGACCGTCATAACAGTCTTTGGAAATAGGGTCCATAAAGACTTAAAGCTGGTGTCAAATTTATCCATATGACTATAGAAAAATTTGTCTATTCAACAATATGTAAACTGGGTTTTACACATAGGCTATAGGGCAAGAATGCCTAGTCCTGCTTCTGTAGGGCTACTGACTTGAATAGTTCAGCTCCTACGATAATGAAACATGCCTTAATCAGCTAATCAAGGTTTTACTAGTCTTAATGCCAGCTTCATGACAAGTGTATTGAAGCAAGCTGGAATCACTTTGCAGCTCTACAGGAGTTTGGACACTACTGTGCTAGGGTAAATGTATAGTACATGCCAGTGTTGCGCAATAACACACTAGACAGAATCTGCGGACATTTATTGCTATTTCTGTGTGAATTTTTGTTAAAAACCAGAGGATTTGTGCGGAATGATTTTGGGAGTATCAAAACTAAAACCTTAATATAGGAAATAAAAATAACACATTTAAAACTTTTATTTAATGTTTACAATGCGAATTCAATTAGATCCACTTTATTTGGTAAACAAAGCAAGTCTCTCAGATAATATATCTACTAAAAGACAGAAAAATATTACTTTACAAACTGTATTCTAAATAAATAATAGGAATATTTTTTATTAGTCAATATTATTATTAAAATTAATTTAAAAACGGAATAAATATAAATTTACACACATTTACAACAGGTAAATAAACCGAATCAATATTGAGCTAAAAGTCTGTGTAAATCTGCAGAATTCTGCGTGCAGATTCCGTGTGGGCCTAGTCATTCGTTACTGTAACTTTATTTTTGACAGTAACTAATACTGTAACACAGTAATTTTTCAATATATTATCTCTGTTATCATTACAATATGATGTGTTTGTCTGTTACTTGGTAAATTGATTTATTTTGGCTGCAGTCTAGCCCACATCTCCCTGTTTGTAGCAGCGACGCATTGTGGGATTGGTAGATACCAACCAACCACCGTAAAGAAGACGCATCATGTATGAGGTGCCAGACTGGACAAAAGTCAAGCGAAAGCATAGACTGAATGTGTGAGGTACACCAAATGTGCACAAGAGAGGCCGAGTGCGCACAAGAGGGGCCAAGTGTGCTCGCGAGAGAAGACAGAAGAAATGTGCGCGCGAGAGACCGAGTGACTATTAACATTACTGTTATTAATTACTATTACGAATACTATTATGTTTGTTGTTTCAAATAAATAAGCACACATTTGTTATCTGTATAACAAAATTGATTAGTCTAGTAGACACAGTGACACATTTCTGTTATTTTTCAAAACACATCTGGGAACTTCATTGGAACTGAAACGTGTCTAAATAAAAACACTGTTGGGAGATCGCTAAATGACCAATCACTCTGAAGAGTAAGAAAACCAGCCAATGAAACGTTAAATGAATTGGCAGACCTCGGCTCCACAGGTGCCAGCGATTAGTCATTAACAGAGTACATCAGCTGGCGCTTGTGAAGAGAGCATTTCGATTTTCGCTTCAGAGCCTCTCACTAAGAGACTGAAGAGTTCTTTCTTAAACCTAATTTCAACAAGAAACCAGTTTACTCACAAGATGCGACAGCAGCAGTCGAACTAGGCTCCTTTCCCATGCCATGGGCATTTTACTGGTGCACAAAACAGCAGTTTCCATTGAATGAGCAGATTACCTAAGAGACCAGCACGGTCGACCTTTCTAAAAGGTGTCGTTTCGACCGTGTGTTTCTGGATGTGGTGGTGTCCTCGCCCCAGATTACAGGCACGAGCAATGTATCACATGTCTGGGGGTCCAGCATGTTGAGCAGGTGCTCATGGACAGCTCTTGCCCTCACAGCGAGCACTTGACTGTTGCGCAACTGAGGTCGCAGCATACTAGCATTAGAGTGCGTCACCCCTGCTGCTCCCTGCTAGTCGGTTAGCACACAGGCAGGCCTGAGGATCACAGTGGGGGCTTATTGGCCGCCCTCAGGCCCACAAACCCCTCACTCCTCATCAGTGGGCTCTGTCCAAGCTTCCAGTGAGAGTGCCGGTCCATCCTCCAGGATGGCCTCACTCCCACACCGGAGACGTGATGTCCATTGCTGCATCAGATGGCAGGCTGACATGCTCCGATGAAGATCCAGATTTTCTGCCCTCCTCCAGGGTTGTCAGCGAGGTCGGCGTCACCATCAGGGACTTTACCCAGGAGTTCTCAGCAGTGAGAGAGCAGTCGAAAGCGATGGATGAAGTCATCTACCAGTGGGCTCGGAAAACTGCTCTCCCTGCTGCCCCATCCACTTCAGCTACTCCTTACTGAGGGTGTCCACCCTTGGCTCCAAACTTCTGCTTCCCAATCCACCGACCAATGATGTGCAGCTCCACAATGATGTGAAGTCCCAAACCAAGCAAGCCAGTGGCAACAGTGGCAATCCCTCTAGCTCCATCTCAGGCCTCTGAGATCTCTACTCCAGGAGTGTTAGTCCTCAGACTTTACTAGGTTCCCTCATCTTTGAGTTGTCAACCTGCCCCCACAATGTTATTTTAGTCATCTTGCTCCATTGGGCTACTCCTTTTCTCAGGCAACTCCTTTGCCCCAACCTACCAAGCCCCTATATCTAACCCAGTCCCATTGCAACTCTTCCTAACCCTATAGGCCCTCAGATGTCACCACTGATCAACATCTTGACAAATTTACCTGGGTCTCCACCAACATCTGTCATCCCCCAAGTGTCACCAGTGTGTATTTTTCTAAACTGTTATATTCATTACTTCTGCACATTTCTGTATTGCCACACAGAATAGATGACAATGGCGGTTTGTTCCACTGTGGCGACCCTTGCTAAAGCAGGTACTAAGCCAAAGTAAAGTGAATGACAGCTGACAGTCACACACCATAACGAATAATAATTCCATTTCTGCAATTACAAAATCAAATTTCAACACGCACACAGGATGAGCAGTAAGCAAACAAATCCCTTGATCAATGGCCATACGAGTTTAGGATAAAAGTGAATTCTACAGTGTTCAAAAAGCCCATTAGCTTCAAGTAAAAAGCAAAGCTAGTCTGCAGCATTAGTCTAATTTCACTTGAATAAGATCTTAAGAATAGTAGTAATGATGGGTGTGAGTCTGAAGTGTTTTTTGTGTGACTGGCTGTGAGTTTGAATGAATGGACTCAGAGGTGCCAGGGTAGCACAGGGGAAGCGCTAACAGCTCAGAGACAAGACTGACGCAGGTGTTGGCATTCTCAGAAATACCACACTTCATCTTGCATTCCCTGACTCCAACCTGTCCTCTCGCACATCACACAGTCTCTCTAGGACTCCAGCAGTGACACACACAGTCTGTCTGAGCCATATAAAGTCAATCTGTCCTTTGAAGGTTCTGTAGACATGGTTATAGAAATTAGCTTTTTGTTTAAATGTTTTGAAAATTTGGTTTGAATTTGTATGATCCCATTCCTTTATTTTTGTATCATCTGTTATGTCTAAGGATGGGCCTTCTTGCTTTTTTAGACAAGTCTCCGCATTGATCCTGTGGGCCAGCCTGTACACCCGCTGGTGACCTACTCACACACACGCAGATTCTCCACTATGGACGTCCAGCGTTCTCCAGTCTCCAGTGCCTATACTGAAGCACAAGAATTTTGGCCAGATAAGAAATAGTCATGCCCAACTGAGCCTTGTTTCTCTCAAGTTTTTTTCCTTCACTTTTGTCAATTGGTGAAGTTTTGTATCTAGCCACTGGCTTGCTTGTTTTGGGACTTGTGGAGCTGCGCATCAATGGATTTGCTCTTAAGTGTTTGGACTTTCAGCAGTGAAAATTAAACCACACTGAACTGATCTAAATTGAACTTCAACTCTGAAAAACCGAACTGACACAGTTTCAATTTTAATTTACTAGAACTTGCTTCTACACAATCTACATTGTAAAAGCACTATATAGATAAAGATGAATTGAATTCCAAAATGTTACATTTTAAATTCTAAATTTACTCTCATATAAATACATTTTGGTGCCACGGTTGCGTAGTGGGTAGCACGTTAGCCTCACAGCAAGAAGGACGCTGGTTTGAGCCTCGGCTGGGTCAGTTGACATTTCTGTGTGGAGTTTGCATGTTCTCCGTGTGCTTGCGTGGGTTTCCTCCGGGTGCTCCTGTTTCCCCTACAAGTCCAAAGACGTGCTATAGGCAAATACTGCATTTTAGTAACATTTTAAGCACTATTTTTTACTGGATTAACTTGGTCATCATAATCATGTTTGGATGTACCAAAACCTTTTCCTAAAGATTTAGAATAAAGAAATATGAAAACAATACTTTTTTTTAATGCAAATATATATCATCATATATCAATAGAAAAAAATAGGAATCTGGTTAAGTTTTTAATTAAAAACTAGCCTATTGTCATTTATTAGGCAAATAAAAAACTGGCCAGCACATTCAACCTTCCAATTTGGGACGCCAAATTCAAAACAGAAAGTCACACCGTAGAAACAGCCAACACAGAATTCTGCTTGGTCTTAAAGCCTTTTTGGATCGGTTACTGTCATAGGATTGTTTTACAATTTATTATTTCACTGTAGGGGAAACCGGAGCACCCAAAGGAAACCTGCGCCAACATAGGGAGAACATGCAGACACACAGAAATGCCAACTGACCCAGCCGGGTTAGGGCTGTCGCCTCACAGCAAGAAGGTCGCTGGTTCGAGCCTCGACTGGGTCAGTTGGCATTTCTGTGTGGAGTTTGCATGTTTTCCCCCTGTTAGCATAGGTTTCTTCTGGGTGCTCCGGTAAGCTAAATTGTCCGTAGTGTAAGAGTGTAAATAAGTGTGTATGGTTGTTTCCCAGTGATGTGTTGCAGCTGGAAGGGCATCCGCTGCATAAAGCATATGCTGGATAAGTTGGCAGTTCATTCCGCTGTGGTGACCCCAGATTAATAAAGGGACTAAGCCGAAAAGAAAATGAATAATAATAATTCATTCATTCATTTTCTTTTCGGCTTAGTCCCTTTATTAATCCGGGGTCGCCACAGCGGAATGATCCACCAATTTATCCAGCATATTTTTACGCAGCGGATGCCCTTCCAGCCACAACCCATCTCTGGGAAACATCCACACACACTCATTCACACTCATACACTACAGACAATTTAGCCTACCCAATTCACCTGTACCGCATGTCTTTGGACTTGTGGGGGAAACCAGAGCACCCGGAGGAAACCCACGCAACCACGGGGAGAACATGCAAACTCCACACAGAAATGCCAACTGACCCAGCCGAGGCTCGAACCAGCGACCTTCTTGCTGTGAGGCGAACGTGCTACCCACTAGGCCACCATGGCGCCCACGAATAATAATAATAATAATAATAATAATAATAAAAATAATTAAAAGATATATTTTTTATTTTAAACCTTTCTTTAGATAAATTATCAATCCAGGATGTTCCTGGAAAACCAGATGGCACATACCTGCAATTACTTCCTTAGTTTTGTTTCTCTTTTAAAATCATTTTCCAAATTATGCTTTACCTACAGCAACTTATTTAATAGTGTGTTTCACAGTGTGTGAGATCTTCTGGCCAGTCAGCAGCTCCTCATCTGCTGTTCTCTCCAGCTTTAATTTCCATTTGATGTGATTTCAGCAGCCGTCTTTAATACGAAGATACCTGACAGAATTACAGGACTGCTGCCGAGAGTAGATTCACTTTCTTGTGGCTTTCTAAACACTGTTTGTTGGGCCAGTGTGGAGCTGTGATGTTTGGAGAAGATTATCCAGTCTAGAGTTTTCACACAGGGCTTTGAACATAGGAAGTGCATGCTAACTTGCTCTACAATTAATTAAACTTGATTTAAGGTGTAAGGTGCAGCAGGGCACATTTTTCTTTTCTTTTATGTATCATGACTGAAATCTTTTTTTTCCTTTCATCGCAAGCCTCAAATATCGCAACAAATGAACAAATAAAAAAAAGAAATACAAGTGTATTAAGTGAAGTTTATTTATAATTAAAACAATCACGTGATTATGATTGTCCACGGCTGATCCCACTTTAGCAAACACATGATTTGCCAATCAGACGATTCCTAACTCACTATAAATAACCAGAGATTCTTACCTCAGTATCTTCATCTTGAAGAATCCCTCCTCCCACCCATACTACCCCCTCCTTTTTTAGATCGGGCGACATGGTGGCCCAGCAATTAGCACTGTTGCCTCACAGCAAGAATGTCACTGGTTAAAGTCCCTGAGCCAGTCAACATTTCTGTGTGGAGTTTACTTGTTCTCCCTGTGGTCATGTAGGTTTCCCTGGGTTCCCCAGTTTTCTCCCACAGTCCAAAAATATACAACTTAAGTAAATTGAACACACCAAATTGGCGCACAATCGAGCTCTTAAGGCTCAGAAGGCTCTTACGACGCAGATTTATACTTCTGCGTCAAGCGAACGTGTATGCTTCGGCGCAGCCTGCGCATGGTCGCCGTGGCTGTCGCTGACGTGCACCTCTCAACAAATGTAACTACACGTCAAAACGACGCATAGTGTAAGCTCTGTGATTGGCTCAGCTTTGTCACGCTGACGAGTGTGGGTGGAGGTTACCGCTGCAAGAGCTCGATGGAGCAAGTGTTTACAAGTGTCACTTGTACTTTAAGGTAGCGTTCCGGAAAAACAAAACACGAGTGAAGAAACTTGTCACCGAGAACCATAAATAAATAAAAAAAGCATTTCGGATGTGCTATTGCAGAGCAAGACATACAGCGCACAGAAGTATAAATGCACGACAATGCGCATTGCATGCACCGTGGGTCATGGCGATCACTTGACGCAGAGGTATAAACCAGGCTTTAGTTCATCGAGACCTACCTGAGCTCAAACCTCACTCAAAGCACTTTACACAATTGGCTTTGAAGGCCTCTACATCCACCACCAGTGTACAGCATCCACCTGGATGACGCGACGGCAGCCATATTGCGCCAGACCACATACCACGGTTAGGAGGTCATGATGGTTTAATGTCTCATCCAAAAGATGGCGCTCACTGAGCATTATAGAGTCCCCTTCAATATACTGGTGCATTAGGTCCCTTACAGACCGCAGGTTGAGTGCTCCCTATTGGCCTCACTAACCTCACTAACACACAAAGACCTACAACCAACGAAAGAGCAATATACAGGGCAGCGGGACGTTCAGAGAGGAGTTTGTAAACCAGACAGAGTCTGGTTATTCTCCCTGTTTAAAGTTATGAACTAGTAACCTCCTGTCATCAATCCAAAGCAACTAAATGCTACCTAGAAAATAACAGTTATCTGAAAACTTTAAAAAGTGTGAGCTTGGCAACAAACAAGGGAAAGACTGACTCCAAATGTGCAAAAAAATAGAATGTTTTGTGGAGGTGAAGTATCATGGTTTGCAGGATATTTTTTTGCAGCAGGAGTTTGGTTTGTTAAACAGATATATGACAAATGCAAATTTGCTGAATTGAGCCAGCAAGGCCCTGTACACTTACAATTGTTGACTGAAACTTAATTCATAGTCTTTCTTTATGCTGCAGTCAGGTTTATTTTGTAAAATATTGTTCAAGTAGAATGGCATATTCTGTAACCACTAGTTAAATTCCACCAAATTTTGAACAATGATGATTACATATTTTTTGTAAGAATTGTTCATAATATTTTCTCTGATTTTGACCTTCACTGTACACCTTTTATCATTTTTAAAACATCCTTTAGATAAGAATGAAAGAACATCAACAATTGACCTTATGCACAAATAATTTTTAAGCAATCCGAAAAAACATTTGGTAAAATGTTGGTGTGGCTTTATCTTAAATTACATTAAGTTCCTTTAACAACATCCATCCATTCATTCATTCATTCATTCATTCATTCATGCATTTTCCTTCAGCTTAATCTCTTATTTATCAGGGGTTGCCACAGTGGAATTAACGGGAAACACCCATACACTTTCGCATTCACACACTCATACACTACGGCCAATTTAGTTAATCTAATTCACCTTTACTGCATGTCTTTGGACTGTGGGGGAAATCAGAGTGTCCAATGGAAACCCACGCCAACATGGCAAGAACATGCATACTCCACACAGAAATGCCACCTGGCCCAGCTGGTACTCAAACCAGGGACCTTCTTGCTGTGAGGCGACAGTGCTAACCACTGAGCCGCTGTGCCACCCCTTTAACAACATCGACAGTAATAGTTACTTTATTATTACGATATAATAAGCTAAACAGATCTAAGCATTCAATTCATTGTTCACGCATGATGAAAACACATGTAAGTGCAGGTACCATGAGGAGTAGCAGCCAAGCATCGAAAATCCAAGTACGTCTGTAAAATGAATGTTCATATTTTAAAGATGTGGTGAGGCACAATGCAATTTAATACAAGTTTGGTGTGTGGACCACTTTAAATTTTGTCTCAATCAGACTGCGTAGATCATTGATTTAGAAAAAAGGTAGATTCTAAATGTCGCAAGATAATAATGGCATCATCAGAAATGTCCAGGCTGATGTTTGTCTATCATATCACATAGTCCAGTTTAGGTTTTATAAGCTTCTTAATATGATACTAATTTAATTTTAGGTTGTTGATGGCTTCATTATCATCAGTGAAAAGAAAGAGTGAAAAGGCTTCTGTCTGTAATTGAGAAGACTCTGGAAGTTCTGAGTGACAGACTTGTGAGAAGAAATTACAGTCCTGTCTGACAATTTTATGCTACAACATCCATTTGTAAAAATACAGTCCATCCTCTGTTCAGCCTTGAAACTGAGGCACGTAGGAAGAGCAGCTAAAAGGGGAATAAAAGGCGAAGATAAAGTGAGACATCAATGACATCACCCTTTGCTTTTTCAGAGGATCCACTCCAGAGAAGGGCTGATTATTACACATCTGAAAGCAAGATTGATTCAACTCATGTCCTCAGAGTGCTAAATCTTCCGAATGAAGGTGGGAAGAAATGCAGAGTCATTGTATCTCACTTTCATACTCATTATGTGATCATGCCAAATGATTATAATAATTTAGCCAACACATTCATTTTGGGAACACGTTCTGCCAGGAACGCGCTGATATTTCTCAATGAAAAATCTTGTGTAGCAGTATATGCTGCTCAGTAACACATATTTACCTGTTATAAAAGCACCTGTAACCTTTTGTTCCTGCAAACTCTCATAAAAATCGGAGACCCTTTCCTCTTTCCATTGCTATATAACCCAATTACATTATAGAAATTGATTTTTAGGGTCAAACCTTAATTAATTTTGCTGAAAGAATGTGTTTACCTTTGATGCAGCTTCCCGGCAGTAAAAAAGGGTGCTGTATTAAATCAAGAAATAAATGCAACCAGTTCTAAACCAACAGCTTCTTTGAAAGGTTATCATGCATGTTTACTTGACATGTCTTTGGACAGGTTGATCATAGCCACAGGCCTCAGCTCATCTCAGTTTGGAAAGGCCAAAAGAATTTGCATCCTCCAGACATATACTCGCCATCTTGGCAGGACATATTCAGAAATACATGAAGAAAAAAAAATCATCAGATGATTTACAACTTTCTCTTCACAATGGTTGCTTGAGCTTTATCTGAACTCTGATCAGTTGGCATTTTGTCAAATTTATGATAAGTATTAGATGCCTGTGTCTGTGACAAAATTGAATAGTAAATATCTTCAGTATCATTCACGATGACACAAGTATAGGCCTTTAGATCATCCAGATGTTATTTTAGGGGGTTTGAACTTTCTGACTACTTCATAATGTTTATATTGCAAAATCATTTGTATATCATTGTGCAGTCAATATTATACCAATAAAATCTAAATCACTGACGACAGTAGGCGCAGAAAGCACAAAGTGACAAAATGAATAAAATAAATGAAAAACAAAATGTATAGTAAGAAACAGCAATTAACACCTGATTTGAAAATACTGGAAGTGTCTTATGCCGAGTTCAGACTGCATGATTTTAACCCAGATTTTGACTCGCTGACGAGTTTGAGAAATCGCCGACAAATGCCAGAAATCACAGGCAAGTTTTGACTGAAAGTTTTGACTGAAAATAACATTGGCGGTCACCTACAGCCAGTGTGTATACTTGTGTGGTTACTTGTAGGCCGGGGGGAGGTTGGGGGAGAAGTTAAAAGCGATCATTTTCAGTTTATTTGGACCCAAGAAATGGAGGAAAAAGTAGCAGAAATTTGGCAGGAGCACCCGTGTCTGTTTGATGTGTCATCTGAGCAAAACCACAACCGTGTCGAATTAAAAAAAATAAGTTGTGCAGAAATTACTAATTCCCTTCAAACCCAGGTGAGCAAATATGTAAATTTTCTAGTCCATTAAAGGCTTCTTTCTCGTTATGTAGATAATTAGAAAGGGAACAGTCACATGCATGAAATGGAGGAAATGCTGTGTTCATTTTGCGTGTTTACCAAATAAGAAACTGCTTTAAATGATTTAGCATAATAGTGAACTATTAGCATACCACCAAATGACTTACAAACCCCTTCAAATCGCACTGCTAACCATTGTGACTGGCCCATTGCAAAGAACTGAAGGAGTGATTGAGTCTAGGATAAGCACTGCTGGTTTTGTATCTTTTTAGTGACTTTGGGCTAGTCCCAATGCCCACTTATTCAGCCTTTGCACTTGACCAATGACATGATTGATTTCCTGTATTTGGACCAAGCTTTCAAGTGGGTGTGAAGGCTGCAAGTGTGTGTTTTTCATTAACCAACTGGACACACAGCAAAGTGTTGTAAAATGCAGATTTGTACAAAGATTGTTTTACACGTTTATTATTTTGCCATTTTAAATAAACTTATTAATCTCTCTTTAGTGTCCCTTTGAGTGGCACAACTTAAGTGGTGTTTCTATGCAAGTGACAAATGCAGTTGCAATACTTTCAGAAATTACACATACTCAGTGAAATTATATCTAATTAATTAGGCAACACGGTGGCTCAGTGGTTAGCACCGTCACCTGGTTCAAGAAGGTTGCTGGTTCGAGTCCCAGCTGGGTCAGTTGGCATTTCTGTGGGGAGTTTGAATGTTCTCCCCGTGTTAGCGGGGGTTTCCTCCAGGTGCTCCGGTTTTCCCCACAGTCCAAAGACATGCGATATAAGTGAATTGAATAAACTAAATTGGCCGTAGTGTGTGTGAACGAGTGTGTATGGATGTTTCCCAGGACTGGGTTGAGCTGGAAGGGCATCCGTTGTGTAAAACATGTGCTGGATAAGTTGGCAGTTCATCCCACTGTGGCGACTCGTGATTTTTCTAGCCCAAGGTTATTTATTTCTTGTCAAGAACAATTAAGATATTGTGTGTGAAATTTAAGAGCTCCCTCATCCTCAACAGACCGCAACAGTCCAGAAAAAAAAACAAAAACAAAAAAAACTAAAAAACATATGCCTTCAGTGGTTCAATCAGAATCTTATCAATCTACAAGAATACTTTTGTGCGCACATGATACAAAAATAACAGTTTCTTCAGTATAGGATGCATATTCACAATCTTTGTGCATTGACGTGTAATCCCCAAATTAAACAAAGCACAAGTGCATCAGGTAGATCTCTACGGGAACATCCAAATAATACATCTGAAGCACTACTGTGCATGACACCCACAGCGCTCTCATGAACACGAGTAATAAATAACATAATTTTTGGGTAAACTATTTAAAATGGTATTCGCTGTACATCACATCATTATGCCTGTAAATGGCAACAAATGCCTGTCTTGAGAGTCTTGAAAGTCATTGAAACATTTAATTAACTTATTAATTTAGAAAAGCTCATTTATTGAGTAATAAAACAAATCCGTATGAATGGGTCATTGAATTTACCGGTTTGAAAGAATAACACAAGAAAACAAAACCTCTGCTGTTTACGCAAAACATTACTTTTGCTGCTTGTTCAAAATACTTATTTAAAAAGTTTTATTTTGGAAAACCTAATAGTTTTATGTTCTACCTAAACTTGTAAAAAAGATTAAGTTAACTTAATTGATTTGTGTTGGGACAACATGAAGGAATTGTGGAACAACATTTTTCACAGTAAAGCGTATGTTACTAAATTTACTGTATAAATGGTACTGTAACAAAAGTTATGCTGTTGTTCATGGAGTAAACAGCGTTGACTGTCTTTTTTTGTTTCTTGTCATTGTTGTTTATTATTGAAAGCAATGCCACTCTATTGCACTGCCTCCTTGTTGCAAGTCTTCAGTGTTGCTGCATTATAACATTGTTTGCCTACACCATTATGCAGTTCAGTTCATAATAACTGATGTAGGTGGTGATAGTTCATATTCAGAAGGACAGATATTAGTAATCACAGGCTATTATACGGCAAGTACTGTGAATTGTGGAATATGCCCTGCGATTATGATCTTATTGGTGTTGGAGGGCAGAAAGAGGACAGGGATTGGCTCGCAAACTTGTCTGGCATGGTAATGGACTTTGATAATGCTATTGATGACAGCATAATGTGTCCATGAATTAAATAAGATCTGTGATGATATTTGTTCAGCTCTCTCGTGAACTGCCTTGCAGACAAAAGAGCACACTGAGGCAATGGGGAAAGAAAGAGATCAGAGAGAGGCCGAGAAAGAAATACGAACAAGAAGAGGATGACGTAAAGGAACAAGACAGAGAAGGGAGGAAAGAGTGATATGGACGAATCTGTCAGGACTTGTTGGCATTGTGAAGGTCAAACGAATGGTCAGAACTATTGTCTGTGGGTTCTACATGTTCAAGCAGAGCATGGCACAGTCACCTGTGTTATTTAAAGTTTGCATGAGCTTTTGTCAGGCTGTGAAAACTCTTTAAAATGGTCTCAGGGGTGAAGGCCTATATGTTAAGGAGAAGAGCAGAGGCCTGTTTCTATCTCTCAATCTGTGCCTCTCAATCCCAATCACAGGCACATTGTTCTCATCATGTTGTGGAAAAGGCTTTTGACAGGGCACAGTGATGAATCACCCACGCCAGTCTTTCAGCGAGGGAAATAGAGTGAGCGAGGGAGAAAGAGACAGAGAGAAAGAGAGAGAGAGAGAGAGAGAGAGAGTGCGACAGGGCCTCACAATGTAAGGCCGGCAGAGAGGAAGGAGAAAAGAGGAAAAAAAAAACATCAACCACACAACATTCAATTCATTTCTGTACCTCTTTCATGTCTAGCTCTTTTCATTGGTGCGACAGTGTTTAAAAGTTATTCTCTGCTGCTTCTTTTTTCCCCCGTCAGGATCAGCTTGAGCAAATAGCAAGAGGCAGAGGCTGAAAGAGGAAGTGCTTTTACCTGGCCAGAGGTGCTGATGGCCATGAGCTCCCTGTTATGCTGGAGACGCTTAGAAAAACAAACGTTAAAAAGGCGCAGATCCATTACTGATGAGCCACTAATGTCTTTCAGAATGTCAGAGCCTTACAAAGAGAAAGCATATTTCTTAGCATAGTCATATGGTGACATAAAACTGTTAGAAATTCAGTGTTTTGTTTGTTTAAAACTATTTTTAGAAAGCATGGATGAAGCAAAAGCATTGACTGAGTGAACATAAGCGACAATTAGTGAATTAATAAATGAGTAAATACACAAGTGTCTTTCCATATTTGACAAATGGAAAATTTTGCAAATCTGTTTAGATGGTTGTAAATTAAATATTATTTTGCCTCAGATTTAAATAAATGCTAGTAATATATAGTGAATGAAAATGATACAGCATATAATTTGAGTATATGCATATTAGTGTGTCTGTGGACAAAATGTTCCTTTTTTATCTCATGGGGACATTTTTGGGTCAAGATAAAAAAAACATAAATCATACCAAATGACTTTTGTTAATTCTTTGAAACTGAAGAAATAGAGGAGTCAATTAGGATTCATTAAATTAATGTTTAAAACGGTAAGATCGGTGACATTGTTATAAACATCTCTATTGGAATAAAATATGTTTATTTGAACTTTCTATGAACCCTTTTACTGTGTTAAAATGATAAAATTTGAATTATTTATCTATTTAGTAGATTGTAGGAAATGATATTTTAATTATTTATTTATTTTCTTTTACATTTTAAACTAAAATGTCTGGGGGAAAAAATGGGTGTTTTTTCAATGTTTAAATGGCTGTAACATGGAAGGTGATATTAACATTTTGGCAATTTTTACAATTGTAATTTTTGATCTAATTTATGCTGTATGCATGATCATAAGTGACTTCCAAAAACTAATTTGATTAAAGATGCAGTTTGCAAGTTTGACACCCAGTGGTTGAACTAGGTCAAAACAAACGCAAGCACATGTTGCCAGATTGAGGACCAACATAAGCGAGTCTCAAGCCTAAAGGCTGATTTAAATCGTGTTCTAAATAAAAGCAACAACACATGATAGAATGAATATTCTCCATATTAAAAGCAGTTCTTGCTCTAATCAACACCTCAAATTGATATTTTAGAAAAGACTTTTATTTCTTGCAGCTGAACAACAGGATAAACTGACAATGATCACCTCAGGTACACCTTGTGTGCTTTATTCAGTGTTAAATGCTAACAATATGAGTTTGAATGCCATTTTACATGACATTTATTGACTCTCTCAGAAAGACAAAGGATCACAGGAGTTATCAAACACATGGATTTATTTACAAACACTCACTTGGAAGACATAGGAAACACAGGAGACTCAGAAATGACGTGGGGTGTAAACAAGCATAAGCAAGAATACCGCACCAGGGACTAAATCAAACTAAGAGGTATAAATATACAAAAACTAATGAACCGCCAACTTATCCAGCATATGTTTTACTCAGCGGATGCCCTTACAGCTGCAACCCATCTCTGGGAAACATCCATACACATTCATAGACTATGGACAATTTAGCTCACTCAATTCACCAACCACGTCTTTGGACTTGTGGGGGAAACCGGAGGAAACCCACGCGGCCATGGGTAGAACAAGCAAACTCCACACAGAAATGCCAACTGACCCAGCCGAGGCTCTAACCAGCGACCTTCTTGCTGGAAGGCGAAAGTGCTACCCACTATGCCACCGTGGCGCCCTCACCTCAGATCATGAAAAAATAAAACAAACTGTTTGAAATTGACTATGACCAACACATACCAGTGATTCAGCATCTATATTAAATAACGTTAAAATTATATGTATTAATTAGATAAACCTTACCATTTTGTGAGTGAGTGCATATTCTGTGCTTCTAAAATGGCTGTAAATTTCTGTTCTGTTCGTCTGGTGCAAACAGACAAATTGCTTATCACTGCAAATCTCATCACGTAGCATGTTGTTAGGACACGCGGTTACAGTGTAACCTGCTCACCATGTTTATGTTCGTAATATTTTTATTTTGTTTGCCAGTTAATAACGTCATGTGGAACCGAATCGGCGTCTCATTTTGGAGTCTGCTACTGTCCCATGATACAGTCACATTCCGGTCAGGGATGCATGCTGTGAGAGCCTTTCTGAACGAATGAATGAAATACGTGGTTTTCCAGCAAGGCAACCCAGTGTGCTGAAATATAATTGGCTAAACTGGCATTGGGAGGGTTAAAAGAACCAAAACAAACACAGACGTTCTGGCACATAACAGACATTTTCAAAGCAGAATATCTGACTTCAGCATTTTTTTTTTTTAGATAAACAAGAAAGTTCACTTGGCATGTTTTTTTAAATATCTGCACACATATTATAGTATTTTTATGCATTAGATTAGAAGAGTCAACATACAGCACCTTTAAATTGATAATAAAAACCATTAACAAAAATCATTACAACATTTTGTCTGTGTCTTTATTAAAACCTAACAAATGATTGAAACCCCCATAAATCTTTCAACTTCACATCATTGAGATGATCAGGATGTCCTGTGCTGATGTGTAAGATGTAGGAGGAACCATAGCTTACAGCACAATTATAGAGCAGTGCAACTGCGGGAGGAGCCAGACTCAAACCACATGCTTCCACCACACCTCCTCAAACCCCAGACTAAACATGTGCCGATTGACAAGTCCTAAAATTCACTAGGCCTTCATATTCTCGGCCTGCTGCCAACAAAGTATCCTGCTTATTAGTCGGCTAATTTCAACATACACTGGACCTTTAAACAAGCCCAAAACCTTAAAGCCAATCAAAGATAAATGCTCTATAATAAGACACAGTGTGATGCATAGTGAACTTCTCCTTGCCAAGTGCCCCGGGTCATACCTTTTTTGTTAACCAACGAAGTAATTATGCACTTTATTCTTGGGCTATAAAAGTGAAAAGTTTTGCACAGGGTTGAGTTGGGCTGTGTTGATGAATGGGGCTTTAGACGTAGCCGGGCTAGTTAAAGCATGCGCACTGCACATAAACAGGAAACGGGTCCAGGTCCCGAATGCCACAGCTGTGGGTTCGCCTAGCGCTTTGTGATCAGATACATATACATATTTCATATCCATTCAGCTCTAATCTCCCAGCCCCGAGATGGATTCTGTTTGGAAAGCCAGTGCAAACATTGCAAAACAAAAAAAGAGCGCTGATAATGGTCACGACTTCCGAAACTTTTGCGAAACCCAGCAAGACTGCTGGGTTGTTTTGATGGCTTGTCTGAATCGACCCGTTGGGTGCTTTTTTTGTGTGAGAAAGATATTACGTGTATAAAGGCCAACGAGGACGATGAGAGCAGTAGGTTAAAAAGTGAGACGCACCCTTGGCTGAGTGGGTTAGAGGGACTGACACCTGGGCAAACACTGCAGAAAGACTCATCTGTCATCGGCTCTGAGAACGAGCTCGAAACTCAGCCGCTTTTGTCGAGCCACAACAAAGAAGAACATATGAATTAATTTAACACTTTGCATTCGGTGGTCTCTGAGGTTGAGTTCTTCCAAAAGCCAATACTATGGGTCAATAAACATCATAAATTACTGGAGTCGACGTCTTTGGACTTGAAGTTGATCTCCTCTCTTCTTCACTCGACATGTCCAAGACATACACAGTCATTATCCTTTACGCCTTACCTCCATTTCAGACTCGCTGCGTTCTGAATTCGAGATTAAGTCAGACACAGTAGGAGATTACTAAAACGTCTGAAATTGATGACATGTTTGTGTTCTTTGTGCTTAGTGTTTTGTGATGCATACTTGGGGGCTGAGGAAAACTCTTGTGCGGCTGGGAATGCTAAGCCACTAAGGCCCGGATTCCATGGTGAGCTCAGAGCCGTACGGACTGTGAGTGTCACAATTACAAAAATCAGAGTCTTAGTGGACACACTAACACCCCTTAGCCTTATTCAATCGAAATGCTTACGTCCACTGACAAAAGAGTCATTATATGGAACCATATTCCAGTGGATATTCCATTAAACAAGGACGTCATTCAGTTGTAGGGATAAACAGACATCAAAACAATTAACACGTAAAATAGCTGTAATGGGTCTTGTTTATATATTTGTTGAATTTTTTGACTTTTTGAATTTTTTGAAACATTACTTCACCCTTATTTTGACATTTTATTTTCACAAATTTAGTTTGATACAATAAAAAAAAAACTTAAAATTGCATTTAATATGTATATAAGTATTTAGTTATACATAATATGTGTATAAATATAAATTCTAACAATTGTAAAAGTGAAATAAATGTATAGAAATACTACCAGTAATAACACTACCAATATACAATTCTTATTGTTGTTGTTATCTTTATTAAAGGGGTGGTCCACTATGATATCATGTTAAACTTAAGTTGATGTGTAATGTAGCTGTGTGAACATAAACAACATCTCTGAATGTAAGACACTCTTAGTTCAATGCAAAGGGAGACATTAGCTTTTACAGAGTTAGCTCAGCAAAGCCTACATGAAACGAAGTTTGAGGACTACAAAAAAATACATGTGGGTTAATGATGTCATAAACCCTTCAAGTGACGTGCATACACCCAGCGCAGCAAAGGGGCGTGACCAGAGGCACTGTGATGTTATAGCAAAGAAAGCTAAAATGGCGTCCAAACACTTTTATTTCCACACAGCTTCTACTGTTTTTGTATTTGAGCTTCCAAAAGGACACAACACAAAGAGAGAAATGCTTACAGTTGAATTTTAATTATGTTCCAGAGAATTATAAAAAATATATAGCTAGCATTTGAGAAAGGTCATTTACAGTTACACTGAGTGACAGTATTTACACAGTAGAGGCAAAGCGTGTGCTAGTAGAGGTGTGATGCTGCCATTCTGTTAGCTGACCAATCAGAGACCCTTGAGGGCGGGCTTTTCGGAGGAACTAGGAAACATAACAGTCGTTTTCAAGTTAGCTGAGTAGCTGTATATAATCAAAGTACGACATATGAAAAAAAAACTTGATTTTTTTACAAATGAAGCATGAGCACACATTGCTTTGCATCTTATAAACACATCCAAGCCTTAAAAATACACTCTGGACCACCCCTTTAATATAATCATCATTGTTACAAACAGCCCAATATTATCTCATTTGAATACACAATTCTAGCCTGCCTCAGAAGAAGAGAGGAATTGTGCCTTTGTGTATAAGACAAGATCACTTCACCTTAAATTGTTGTTGGAAACCCCAACATGACTAAGAAATATGTATTGGATGTATTCAGCAAATATGATGCAGGACAGTGTTATTATTAATGTACAATATTTTTATGGCCATATAAGACATGCATCTGAAATAAAAAATGTCCTTTTCCAATAATCATCAGTGTCAAGTTCGATCACACCCTTCTCAAAATTCCCAAAAGAGCTTCTGCATATGATATGAGCACCAATATGTTAGCGGCTGACTGTGACACCGAGTTGAACATAAATCAGCTAAGCACATCAGAGAATGAGCTTCAGAGACATTTCCATGGCAACACATGCATTGAAATGGCAGAGACTGATTGTTTTCTGTCAAAGGCCAGCAACATGGACAGAAAACATTGAGACCATGTCGACTAGCGCCGTGTGGAGTCTTTCACTTCTCCCCAGCTAAGAAGACGCACAGCACTAGCACTGCTGTGCATGTAGAAAGGAAACTCTAAGCTGTTTAAGTCAGCCAGTAATCCAGCTATGAGTGCAATGTGACATGACCACTGGGGACAATGAGGCCATGCTCATTCATTCATTGTCCCGCCAGCCTGATATCATCCCCATGCTTTCTAAATCTGCTGCCAGCAGAGCGATGGGCTTCTTAACATCATTATTAATATGTTTAGAATAATCGGTGTCTTAATTACACCCTAAAGCTGCGGTAACAGGATTTTTCTTCTCGCAGATATGCTCACAAAATCCTAAGAATGGCTGTCAGATTAAGGCTTTTCTGTGAATGAATGTCTCTTCCATTCTTAAGATCTGTATTCAGCAATTATTTAGATTCTTGAACCTGAGTCACAATTCAACTCCAGAGGAAAGAGGGGAAACTGCACCCCCTATAGCCACTAGTGATGTTTTAACAGCAACTGAGATATATAGGTGCAAATATTAATTCACTTAGGTCCAAGAAGTGCTAGGTTAGAAGCATTTTATGAATATTTATTATACATACTTGGTCAGAATATATTACCAATAGAGTAAGGACAAATACTCTGTAGGCAAATCTTTACAGTTGCTTCAGTAAACTTTCATTCAAACTATCAATAACTTCCCAATGCAAAGACAACAACATTGTAAAACCATACTTATTAACAAGAAGAAATATACATTAAATATTGCTCTTTAGTTAACTTCCTGATATGTGCGTTAAACAAGTTGTAATAACTATCAAAAACATTGAAAATGAACAGGAACTGTGGAAATGAAGAGTGATTAAAACTAAAAGGTTTACATTACAAGAATATGGACAGAGTGAAGATTAAAAGAAAAAAATTATGATAAAAATGTCTAAAATGTCTTCATATATAAGAATTAGCGTTTAGAATGAAAACAAACTAATAATTAAAATACCTTTAAATGACTAAAATGATTATTGGTGAATAAAAGGAGTCCAGTGCTGAGTCATTTGGTGCAGCTTTGATATGCAGTACAAGCACAAACAGGAGCAAGCTTTTAAAAGTTAGCATGAGGATTAACACCCCTCCTATGGTAAATCTCTGTACTGCATGGCAATAAATCACTCCACTTAATTTCATTACATTTTCCATTAATCCACAGCATTTTTGGCAGTCAAAATATTTTGTCTTAATGGTTTCCATACAGATTAAAAGCTTTGCTTTTGCCCTTGTGAAAGTTTGAAATGAATGAGAGAGGAATTTCAGGAATCCTCAAATAATGAAATGCATTTTATTCTAAACATACCATTAGAAGCTCTGTTATGACATTCATCTGTTTGGGAGTGTTTCTAATTTGAGAAAAGACACAAGTCATCTGAAATCTTGAAATGTGGGTTAGCCAAATCATGATCAGATTAACTGAGCAGTCAAAATTTGACAGGCTCTTCCTAAACAGAAGTCATATGATTACAAATGCTGAGAAATGGTTATTGAATGGGTCAGGGATTTCTACCACAAACCTCCTGCAGTTCCACATAGTGCCCCAAGGACATTGAACACAAGCATAATTAGTATAATTACATTTCATTTCACAAGCCATTTTGGCATGTTTTCAAAAAAAGATCGATGTCTGTTAAATGGTCACTAATGGTGGAAATGTCAGATGGCTTTTTAAAGCCAAAAATAGCATGCCTATAAAGAAACTGATTTTTTTTAACATTTATTTATTCTTTATTTAAAAGTGGATTACATTGCAAAAAGCCTGTCTGCTTAATATATAAGCTCTATAATTTGTAATCAAACACATTTGTCCACATATGGACAACTCTTTTGGCATGGTCAGTTTGCTTGGTTGCTCACTTCGTACAGTTTTACTTGTGATGCAGAGTCATCTGAAATGTGCAACAAAGTGTACCCGGAGCAATGTATTTTATGTTTCGCAGAAATGAAGGCTGAGGCACATGTTTCCAATAGGCCTGGGCTTTTAAATCCACACATACCTCAGTCATCCATATAAAGTGTAACCTAAGAAAGTATTATTGTCATCATAATTTATTTATATTGTAATATTTTACATAACAATTCTATTGTTTTGTTACATTTATTTCCCCCACTCACCTATTGGAAAAGCGCTACCTCATCATAGTCTGATGTGAAGTTAAAATACTAGCAGTATGTCTCTGTTTGCTGTGAAAATAATCAAAGACTAGAATCCCGCATACACCTCTTCATTAACCATAACTATCTGTCTTCATCTCAACCACAGTGTGAGGTAGCATGTGAACTGCAATTTAAAGATGACAGCAGGAATGGGAATCTCTCCTTATGGCTAGATGGGCATCGCTGATTGGGAGCACTCCCTTGTCTCCAGCTCAAGAAACCAGTCATAAAAGGATTGGATCCTCAGACTGCATTGGCAAATAATAATTAACTCCCCTTTGGTCTCACAGACGCAAGCAATAATTGACAAGGCAGATCTAAAGACCTCAAAAGACACCTTACCGTGTTCTTATGATGGATTAACATCTGAAAGGCATCCCAAAAGGACATTATTCCGAGTACTTGTAATATTTCGGCAGGTGAAGTGTCTGAGCAGAAAACAAAAGGACATTTAGCCCTGCAGTGTGTATAGTCTATCGCCACATATCCTATTATCATAAATCACGCAGAGCAGAATGTCGAAATTTGCGTTAGTGGGAAAATCAACTCAAACGGATGAATGTGAAAAACATAATGAAGAGGAAGCGTGTGTTTGTGTGTGTCAAGACAATATAACGGAAGTCATGATTCTCTATAGAGAGATGGGCACAGATGCTCTTGCTGTCCTTATACGGTTTGTAAATTTTATCATCTCCTCAGCAGAGGTGTGTCACTGCACTGTTCTCAATCTGATCTGACAGAGTGCTGGTGTTTTCAGTGATACAACATCTTAGCAAAGTGCTCCAAAGACGAAGCCATGTTTTATTCATTTCGTCTTTATAAGCCATGAAAATAGACAGAGATGCAACTCCGTCCTATAGTCAAACATGCTCGCTGATTCTGACTGAATTGATCTTCACGCCAAGCTTGGCCGAATATGGTTGATCTACATTAGTCTTTATTCAGACACTCATTTACTTTGTGCATTGCGGAAATAATTTTAATTCAAATCGTCTTGATTGATTACGGCCGTATGTATGATTAAGTGTCTTGAAGCACAAATCCAGCAATGGTTCATCCAAATGCTTTAATTTGATATTTTATTAACAAAATATTAGATTTAAACCTACAACGTATTACTGTTGGTGTTCTAACAGATGTTAAATTGACATATCTGCTTTTCATCAGGAATTTCTCTTTTCCACCTAAAATAAACCGCTGTAGGATAATGACACACAAGCACCGTGATTGGCTGCTATGCTGAACATCTGATTGATGTTCTACAAATAAAGTAAATGCTCTCATAAATGTGCGCCGACTCTCACAATCATCACCTCCCTTATCCGGAGCAGAAATTTACACTATACAGTAGCTCTGGGCCACTGACCACCATCAATATTTTATCAGGCCCCAACCCTGACACATAATTTTTTCATGTGACACTTAAGCTGCTGTGGAGATGGAGGTTTCTAGGCATGTCGGAAAAACTGCATTATTTCGTTCACTAGAATAAAAGACTGTTATTCCTCTCTGTAATGCGTGCTTGGATATTTCCAACACCACATACATGGAACAGCAAATGTAAGAGAATTATGGACAAAAGACATAAATTACCTAATTGATTAACATTCCGATGGAAAGGAAGCGTTAAGGAGACCATTTTGATTGTCCCCTTTAGACGTTCTACTAAGTAACCTTTCATCTTCATGTCAACTAGCAGTCATTAGAGTACTAGTTAAAATTCCAATTTCATGTGTGTGAATGAGCTATGTGGTTTTATTTACAACACACATACACGACTTGGGGTGTTTCTGCTGTCACTGGATATGAAGGCATAAACACATGAAATTCACCTTTAGATCTTTACAGTTTTCTACACAATCAAGCATCTTCATAATAATTGGTTGGTTTAACTTAACGAATGCTGATTTTTTTTTACAGCTCTATTACTATTTAGAAAGAATGTAATCATTCTAATCATTTCGGCGGGCGACGTGGTGGTGCAGTGGGTAGCGTTGTCGCCTCACAGCAAGAAGGTCGCTGGTTCGAGCCTCAGCTGGGTCAGTTGGCATTTCTGCATGGAGTTTGCATGTTCTCCCTGTGTTGGGGTAGGTTTCCTCCGGGTGCTCCGGTTTTCATCACAAGTCCAAAGACATGTGGTATAGGTGAATTGGGTAAGCTAAAATTGTCCGTAGTGTGTGTGAATGAGAGTGAAATGAGAGTCATCTGGTCTACTTTTATCTCCAAATAACAATTTATTGCATGTCAGATTTTTCCACTAACATGCAGCCCTAACACACCAGTCCATAAAAATAATTAGCATCAACTTACAATAAAATTCTATCAAAATGAATATAAAAGTATAGATTTTTTTATGATTACTCCAAGGGTAAAATAAATGTTGATGCTATATTTAGTAAGAACTTGAAGTGATAGACTTATAGATTTAAACTTTGCCCTGGTCCACAATTCACAGTGTGAAAGTGACACTATAATAAACTAAGATTCTGAATCTAAAAGCACAGCTTTGTCTTAGACACTGTTGTCCCAAACTACATTTAAATAGGTCCACTGCACAGGTAAAACTGTTGTTTTATTAAACAATCTATTCAATGTTTTATACAGTAGTATGATATTTTCACAGAATTATTAGCCCCCCTTTGATTTTTTTTTTCTTTTTTAAATATTTCCCAAATTATGTTTAACAGAGCAAGGGAATTTTCACAGTATGTCTAATAATATTTTTTCTACTTAGATCATTTTAAGGTAAAAATTATTAGCCCCTTTAAGCTATTTTTTTTTCAATAGTCCATCTTTATACAATAACTTGCCTAATTAACCTAACCTGCCTAGTTAAATTAATTAACCAAGTTAAGCCTTTAAATGTCACTTTAAGCTGTATAGGAGTGCCTTAAAAATATCTAGTAAAATATTATTTACTGTCATCATGGCATAGATAAAATAAATCAGTGATTAGAAATTAGTTACTAAAACTATTATGTTTAGAAACATGTTGAAAAAGTCTTCTCTGCGTTAAACAGAAATTGGGAAAAAAATAAACAGGGGGGCTAATAATTCTGGCTTCAACTGTTATATTCTGACTTGAACTGCTATTCCAACTTTTTAATGGTAAAACATATTTTCTTCAATGCTTTATTCCTAACATTAATATTAACAACAAGTAAATTTTGGAATAACATTTGAAAAAAGTACATTAAAAAAACTTTACATTCATGAAGCAACAAAACATTAAAAAAATAATAATTTTAAATGTACTTTTTTTTTTACAAAATATATTATGTTATTATTCATTCATTCATTCATTTTCTTTTCGGCTTAGTCCCTTTATTAATCCGGGGTCGCCACAGCGGAATGAACCGCCAACTTATCCGGCATTTGTTTTACGCAGCGGATGCCCTTCCAGCCACAACCCATCTCTGGGAAACACATTCATACATTCTCATTCACACACATACACTATGGACAATTTAGCTTACCCAATTCACCTGTACCGCATGTCTTTGGACTGTGGGGGAAACCGGAGCACCCGGAGGAAACCCACGCAACCACGGGGAGAACATGCAAACTCCACACAGAAATGCCAACTGGCCCAACCGGGACCTGCCCCAACCGGGGATCGAACCAGCGACCTTCTTGCTGTGAGGCGAACGTGCTACTCACGCGCCACCGTGGCGCCCTATGTTATTATTATAATAAAAAATTCAAATTCTAACATACTAAACGTAATTGTGTTAAATGTAAAAATGTATACATTTTGTGAATTCAATTCACTGGGCAAGCTATCTGATTGCTATTCTTTAATATGAATTAACAATTAATTCCATAATAAACCTGATGAGATTTAGCTGATATGCAGCAAATTTACTTATAGTTTGTATGGATTTACTTACAGTCACAGAATGTCTAGTAGGAGGTTGCACATTCCTCCTGTGCTTAAGGCTCTTCATGGGCTTCCTATTAATTTTAGAGTAAATTTTAAGATTATGTAATTACATATAGAGCTTTGCATAGTCAAGTCCAACTTTATATTCAAGATCTTTTATATCTCTGAGGTCTTCTGTGTAAGTCCTTTTAGCCATTCCCAGAACACGTCTTAAGACTAAAGGTGACCGTGCCTTCTGTGTTGTGGCCCCAAGGCGCTGGAACTCTCTCCCTCTAGCACTGAGAACTCTGGGATCAGTTGAACTATTCAAAAAGCATTTAAACGCACATCTTTTTGGTCAAGCTTTAAATTAACAGTATGGTGTTTCTGCACTTGGATTTTTTACTTGTTTTAATATGTTTTATTTTATTGATCGGTTTTCTTTTACCTGTTTTTTTTTGGTTTTCTTTTATTGTAAATCACTTTGTGACTTAATGTCTGTGAAAGGTGCTATACTGTAAATAAACCTTTACTTATTTACTTAGTGTAAACCCTAAGTTTTGTGGTCACACTTTACAATAAGGTTCCTTCATTCTTTCATTCATTTTCTTGTCGGCTTAGTCCCTTTATTAATCCGGGGTCGCCACAGCGGAATCAACCGCCAACTTATCCAGCATATTTTTACGCAGCAGATGCCCTTCCAGCCGCAACCCATCCCTGGGAAACATCCACACACACACACATTCACACTCATACACTATACGGACAATTTAGCCTACCCAATTCACCTATACCACATGTCTTTGGACTGTGGGGGAAACCGGAGCACCCGGAGGAAACCCACGCAACCGCGGGGAGAACATGCAAACTCCACACAGAAATGCCAACTGATCCAGCCGGGGCTCGAACCAGCGACCTTCTTGCTGTGAGGCGAACGTGCTAACCATTAGGCCACCGTGGCACCCAATAAGGTTCCTTTGTTCATGTTAGTTAATACATTATTTAACATTAACTAACAATGAACAATATATTCACAACAGTATATGTTCATGTTTGTTAACGTTAGTTGATGAAAATACAGTTGTTCATTGTTAGTTCACGTTAACTCACAGTGCATTAACTAATGTTAACAAGCATGGGCTTGAATGTTAATAATGCATTAGTAAATGTTCAATTATGATTAATAAATGCTGTACAAGTGTTGTTCATTATTAGTTCATGTTAGTAAATGCATTAACTAATGAACCTTATTGTAGTTTTACCAGTTTTGTCATAAACAATGAGCACGATTTGAGAAGTGGTGAAATGATTTCAACCAAATATTAAAAGCAACAGCAATCCATACAAAACATATACAATAAAGAAGGTGGCGGCAATGTTTTTCAAAGACATTTCAACAGAAACAACGTTCATTGGCAAAAGAACTAAAGGGAAGTGACAAATGTTTTACCAACACAGAACTCATGACAATTACAGTCGGATATTACGGCGAGTGAGATCAAGAGAAAGAGGAAAAAAAGTGTTCTGTTTGCCCAACAGTGGTATTTGAACGACAAGGATGAGAAAGGATTTGTGGTAAAAAGGAGGTGTGGTGGGGAGGGGGGATAGGTGGACAAAAAAAAGGCACAAAAACTTTTCAATATCTGTGCCGAGTGTTGAGGCCTCAGCCCTGCCTGTCTGTTGCCCCGGGTGCGTGTGAAATGCTTCCAGTGAACAAAGTAAGCCATGGGCGCATCCCAAAGGCCTTTGTGGCCAAAGCCTGGTGAAGAGGCTCTTTACAGCGCCAGCAAACACAGTCTACAGCCTCTCACCACAATTCGGCAGATCCTCCCATTGTGTCCCAACACACATTACACACTCAAGAGGGAAAGAGGAGAAACAAGGCAAAACTAATGAAAAGCTTTGAGTGGCTGCTCTTCTCGGAGCACACCCACACTCTAAAGCCCCAAAACTGGCCCAGACGCACACACGCATACATACCTCACTTCCACAGAATAATTGCTATTGAAACACTTATTTGCTGTTGTTACCTGCACATCCTGCTGCGTCGAGTGGGATGGTTCTGCTGTGGTGTTACTCGTGGAGAGATTGGGAGGGGGGTGTCCTATTCTTTATCATCATGCTTCATGTAAGGCCAAAAACCCTGTTTCCTCCTCTCTGAAATAGTTAAAAGAGGTACAACATCAAGTTAAGTAACGTGTGGGAAATGTCAAAACAGCGGATGACAAATCGTACTGAGCAAAGCAATGCTGGTTAGTACAAATACTGCTTTCACAGAATAGTCAGCCGAAGTGTTTATGTGTGTATGTAATAACAACAGAATAATTGAGATACTACAGTTTTAGAATGAGCTAAAGACCATTAGTTTAACTAGACAAAAGAAAAGAAGGAAACAATTGTCTTTTATTATGAATTTTTTGTCGCATTTATTTATTTTATTTTGAAATCTGTTCTTAAACGGTAATAAGTGCAATATCTGTCTCGTCATGCGTCAGTAATTCATACACATGAATTGTCATAAAAAATTATGGGCTTACAATTGACCATAACCATAACGTTAACCCTGCATTGAATTTCTTATAGTGGGTTTTGCACATAGCATAGCACATTTACAAGTAACAACAATGATAACATTCTATGACAAATTCATCAAAATTTAGATTTATATAAGTACATTTTAGGAAATAATGGGAAGACTGCAATGAAGAGATCGTATACAAATGCACAGTGTTCAAACATAAATGAATAAGTGTTTGCCTAAACCTTTTCAGCGTAGGCATGGGACGATAACTGTTTTCAAGGTATACCGCGGATTGCAAAAGTCAAGGTTTTCATACCGCCAAAATTTTCTGCTATACCATTCCTAAGGTATGTGTAAGATTTTTTATTTACTTTTTATTTTTTATTTTAAGGTGTAAATTGTAAAGACATCTGTGTTTTTTTAAACAAATGAAGACCGCACAAGTCAATGATTCACTTGAATTATTTTGCCCCAAAATACTGCCCCAAAATACTTGAAATGTTTCTCAAAATAAAATATATTGTGTTCAAAGGGTAAACGGTTTTGTTTTTTAGCCAGACATTTTTAAAAATAATTTATTTTAGAGCAGTAATCACAATACCATCATACCGTAAACCCATGATTTTTTTTCCAAGGTTATCATACCGTCAGAATCTTATACCTGCCCATGCCTAGTTCAGTGGTGGTGAGAAATAGCTTTTTTTAATGGACAGATGCTCATTTGTAGCAATGAGATTATACATTCAGAAGTTTGGAAGTACATTCACTCATTCATTTTCCTTTAGCTTAGTCCCTTATTTATCAGGGGTTGCCACTTTGGAGGTATAGCATGCATGCATTACATTGATCAAAGTAAGATTAAATGCATCACAATCTTACAAGATTATTATTTCAAATAAATTATGTCGTTTTAGAGGCTCCTTAAAAAGGATCAATTAGTACAAAAATATTAAGTATAATTTAACATCACTATCATGACACTTTTTTTTTTAAAAGACATTTTCTTACCCTGAAGTGGTTCCAAACTTTCACGAGTTCCTACACAAACAAAGATATTTTGAAGAATGTTGGAAACTGGTAGCAATTTACATTTACAACAGAAAAAAATACTATATGTTTTAGTTTAAAACTTTATTAATCCCCTAGGGGCAATTCATTCAGCAAATAAAGAAAAAGGGCAAAATACTGGAAGTCAACGTCTACTGGTTCCCAATATTCTTCAAAAAAAAAAAAGAAAGAAACTCAAACAGGTTTGGAGGCTGAGTAAATAATTACAGAATATGAACTTAAAAAAAATATATATATTGTGCATAGCCACTTCTTAATAAGTCAACTCTCTCTTATCTCTTAAATTTTCATCAATTACAGCGACCCTGGAGCAATCAGTAAACTGAAGGTAAACATCCTCAGCATCAGAATTTATTTTGAACATCTAAAAAAGCTCATTTGCTCAGACCTTGGTAGAACTTGGTAGAAAAGCCTATATTTATTTTTGCAGTTAATATTTCATGCATTATATAAAATGAAGTAAGGTCAGCGAGCCAGTCAGCAGTTAAGAACTTTAAAAATATGCACTGTGTATGAGCGCAGCAGAGGGAGGCAGACATGTGGCCCTGAGTGCATTTTACTGTATTTCATCAGGAAAAAATACATTCTCTAAAAATAGGAAGGATGAGGAACTGGATGGAGAGGGAGGGTTAAGGGGACTCTGAGGTAACACAGGCCTGCTGATCTGTGCAGCTTAGCTCTGTAAATACACATGTGAAGAGAGAGAGAGGAAAGATGCTGAGTAACATTTTTTATTATGTCCAGGTAACGTAAAGCTGAGACAAAAGTGTAGAAACAAACAACAAAAAAAGTTTTTCCGATTGCTAAAACGCTTTTCTTAAGCCTCTTTTTTTTTGTAAAACTCTAATTACAAATCTTATTGCTAATTACAAATGACAAAACAATTAAACCTTTTTTTTTCTGTTTTTTTACCTTTATTAGATAGGACAGTTGAGAGAATTGACAGGAAAGCATGGGGAAGCAGAGAGAGGGGAAGGATCGGCATAGGACCGCGAGGCAGACTCGAAATGTGTTGGCGCACTAACCACTACACCACTGGCACCGACAAAACAATCAAAATCTTGATGAAAAACCAAACTTTTATATCAGAACACACAAACTACAACAGTCTTATACACTGATGACATCAGTAACATGTATTAGGCATTGTGATGCATTTCTTTTCATGACAGTTTTATAATTTAACATTTACATTATATACAAAGTGGAATATTATTCAGATACCTTTAACATTTCTCATATTTTCACTAATCACTACACTAAAAATGATTAGTTGACTTTACTTAAAATAAGTGAGTATACCTGTTGCCTGAAAATTTGCTAAATTGTGCGTAATTATAAAAAAATAAGTTAAATCAACCTAACAGTTCCACGTTATAAATGGCTTCCTCACTTATTTAAGTAAGGTCAACTCGTCACTTTTAAGTCAATGAGTTTATTCAAAGTTTAAAGTTTTACAGTGGGCTCTCAAGAGGCGGTCAGTGGGCCGCATCTTGCCCATTGCTCTTGTGGCCCGCAGCTGCGCAGACTGATCAGCTCTCATGTTGCTGCATATAGTAAAGCATATAGTGAAGCACTAGGGCTGTAACTGTACATGTATTTGTCCCGTACCACTATGGTCACAGTTCGGTTTACGTGCTCTCAGGACAAATACAGAATACATTCACAAAGAATGCGTCTTTCTGTCAGAAAACATGACACAGTAGCACTCACCAGTGGTTTTGCTACACTCTCAGAAAAAAAGGTACACAATGGTACAATTAATGTTCCTTGAGGAACAGTTTTGTACCTTTGAAAAAATTTTACCTTATATGGTACTGAAAAGACCTCTTATGATACTGTTCTGTGCCTTTTATGGTACAACTAAAATTAAGGTACACAATTGTTCTCATATAAAAGGTACAAAAATGTTGAACAACTCCTTTATTACAGTATCCATGGAAATAAATATGACTGGAAAGGCAAAGTGATGTTTATGAATAATTTCCATATTAAAACAAGAATCATCAGATACTTATAAACATAAATTTTTAGTCCTATAATACAATAATACAAAACAACTGGTAAAACATAAAACTATAGGTGTCGTAAACTAAACATTTAAGGCATTTTAATAAATGTTTGGTAAGCATTTTTGACACTGTTAAGGTACAAAGTGTCTTGTCACTGTGGTGGTACCTTTTCACAAAGTATACAATATTGTACGTGCAGGTTTTTAAAAACAAAGATACATTCTGGTTTCCAATGGTACAAATCATGACCTTAAAAGGTACAAAATTGTTTCTTTTCTTAAGGTACAGTTCTGTCCCATAAAAAGGTACTGTCCCAGTGACAAGGGTCTGTACCTTCTTTGGTACAACATTGTACCATATTTTCTGAGAGTGTATTTTCATGGTGTCATGACAACACGCTACACGTAAACAGAACAGTACAACATTAGACCCGCTTCAGAGTTCTTCTGATTGGTCCATTTCCCCGAAACTAACAGTAAGTGTGACAAATGAGTGCTGCTGTGGGTAAAGGTTGAAATCATTTTATCTTCACACGGCTTCTAAACATGCAGTGCTGCAAAATACTCGAGTGTATAATGGTCACGCGCGTCTGTAAACAATGGAGACAATGAGATATCGTCTCATTATGTGAGCTACAGTAGTACTGTAAGTCAGTCTGTGACTGTTGTCTACACACATATAATATTGCACAGATGAATGGACACCGTGCCACGTTTTCAATAAAAGAGATTTCAGTTTTGAAACTTACTTAAATTTAATACATAATTGTTGTTTTCCCATTGGTTTAGGAGAGAACTGAGATTTTTTTAAACTATAAATTCCTAATTACTTTCCTGATTATACAGTTTTATTTTTAATAATTGTGTTTAATTTGTATTTTTGCATCACGAGAGGCTGTTCAGCTCTGTAGCTGAATGTGCCAAAACACTTCTGTCTATTCATAAACAGAAAAGTCAAGTACTGGAAATTTGTAATTATTCCTGTTGTATGGTATCGGTACCAAACCATGATGCCAAAACTGAGGTACATACCGACCTGTGACTCCAGTGTATGAGTGGCCATCTGTATCTCATGGTTGTTATTTGGCCCACAAGGCCACCGAATTTGAGAACCTCTTGTGTATAGTATTGAAGACAGAAATTAAATTTAACAAGAAATGAATTCTTCTTTTTTGGTGGGGAACATACACAATTACAGAAAATGTTTACAACTTTATAAAGATCCTCCACATTTGACTAATTCACTAATTATACAGTTTACTAATAACACCATTGTCTAAATATGAAATAAATGTAATGTAATGTGTATTTATATAGCGCATTAATTGTGTATGGCCATACACCCAAAGCGCTTTACAATCATGAGGGGGTTCTCTCCACACCACCACCAGTGTGCAGCATCCACTTGGATGATGCGACGGCAGCCACAGGACAACGGCGCCAGTGTGCTCACCGCACTCCAGCTATTGGTGGAGTGGAGAGACCGTGATAGAGCCAATTCGGAGGATGGGGATGATTGGAAGGCCATGATCGTAAGGGCCGATTGAGGGACTTTGGCCAGGACACCGGGGTTACACCCCGGTCAGGACCTCGGTTTAACGTCTCATCTGAAAGACGGCGCCCACTGACAGTATAGTGTCCCCTTCACTTTTACTGGGGCATTAGGACTTACACAGACCACAGGTTGAGCGCCCCCTGGCCTCACGAACACCACTTCCGACAGCAACCTATAGGTTTCCCATGTGGTCTCCCATCCAGGTACTGACCAGGCTCAGATTTGGCTGTGGTAAATGTATATATTTATGTAATTGATTACAATCGCCCAAAAATAAGTCAGACAAATAGTATGACAATTACGCATGAGATGATAACCGGTTTCAATGTATACCGTGGTTTGGAAAAGTCAAGGTTTTAAAACCGCCAAAATTTTCTATAATACCATTCCTATGGTGTGTGTACGATTTTTATTTACTGTTTTTTTTAGGACAACAGCATCTCAAGCAAAATAAATGCCATTTTAAATTGTAAAGACAGAAGTCAATGATTCATTTTCATTATTTAGCCTGACATGTTTACTGTTTAAAAACACTTTAAATGTTTCTCAAAATAAAATATATTGTGTTTTTTACCCAGACATTTAAAAAGAATATTTTAGAGCAGGAATCACAATACCGTCAAACCAAATTATACCAGGTTATCATACCGTCAGAATCTTATACAAGCTCATGCCTCATGACAATATTTATATACAACTGTCAATACTTTGTTGTTCGCCCTTGGACCTAATGACCGCCTGTAGTGTGCTGTCAATCATCAAAGCTGTACTACAAAATTTTTCTGTTATTTTCAACATAAAATTATAAAAGAGATTGCCTCATTGTAAAGAAACCTAATAGTGATTATATTATTTTCATATTTTATGAATGCTTTTTTGTCTGTATAACTAAAAAAAGGTTGGAAGATCTGTTTTAGATGTTACCAAACTTAAAGCGGACAACTGTTAAACATTCTGGCATCACAGAGCACTGGGAGATTATAATCATGGACTGTCACTGTACGTGTTTTTAAATAATGTCACATGCAATTACTTCATGTTTGTGCCCAATCCCTGTGCAAAACACATACCTGAGTATCCTGACATGATTTCCACACATACTTCTGTAACCACGTGACATTTTTACACAGTTATCTGAAACATGTCTCACCACCTCTCTATGCCGGATCTTGTCTCTAGGCCTGAGAAGCTTGTAAAATATTCTATATTGCAAAAGAAAAACAACTCGAAGGTGATTGTCCTCAGTTAATGGTGTGGATAAATAATTTTTTCCTCTGTTTTGAAAGACAGAAGGCTTCATGACGGCATAACGGCTCTGTTCATCATTGTCAAAAATGTCATATTGTCAAAAGCACATATTTACATTTTATGCGTGCATATTTTTCATTTCAATAAACAATATTGTTTCCAGCCACCAGTTTCATAACAAGCTGAATAAAACATGACGTGAATCATGATTTATTAGCAGGAAAACAAGTAACATAATCCAAAACTTCCAGCAAAATTTGTACTAGCTTCATGATCACTCCTTTATGTTTTTCAGGTTGTGGTGGCAGGGAATTCCTGTCTGGTGATGTTCAGCGAACTTTCTGACAATCTTTGCAGCGATGCGAGACAAAGAACTAGTCTATAACAAAATGCAAAGTCATGGGGGATTCATGCATAAGCTCATCTTCAGAATATTATGGGAAATGTCCTCCTAATAAGCCTAGAAGATGATAATCTCTCAAATAAAATAGGTGCAACGCTTGTTTATAATACTTAATATGCGGCATCAGACCAGCTGTGTCCTCATACTGAAAGACACACATTGTTCGCCTCCTGTGAACTGATGGAAAAGAACCAGCTTTGAAAAGTGATTTATGTATCATCGGTGTCATCTCGATGGCCATATATTCACATCATGGTGCAGCTCTGAAGCAGCTTTATGGCCAAACAGTGTTAAGCACAATTTAAACAGCACACATTATTTGATTAAATGGTATCTGCGATTTTCTGAGACTTGAATTATGACTTAGAGTGTCACAGATAAGCTGTGTTAAGTGTTAAGCGTGTTTATTTTAAAAAACTAAAGAAAAAACACATCATATAGAGGATACTTGTTGTGTATAACTTGCATCTTTATTTAATGATTTTCACAAATGTCGATATGATAATCTTGATATTTTGCAACAGTAGGAACACACAGAATATTTAAATGCTCAAAGATTACTTAAATACCCTTAATTATGTTCAAAAACCAGCATAATATTGTCTTCTATGGAATACAATTAAACATCATTTTGGAAATTAAATTTCTTTAATGATCTAAATATATATATATGGTGATGTCATTGGCCTATTACTATTTCCTGCTTGCTGTCAACAAAAGTCAATTGAATCATAACTTAACGTTTAATCCGCTGTCATAATATTATTCATCAATATGTGGACCTTAAGGGATTCTCGGAAGCTGTGATAATTAATAAATTTAAAACAGGAACTACAGTACGTTAGGACCATTAGTATTGTTTACATCAGTCAATTATTTACAGCTGACTTTTAGGGCTGCACAATAAATCACAGTTGTACTCATTTCTCAGTTAGTTAGTTGTGTAATCAGCAGTAAATCTCCAGCATTTGTGTTCAGATTACTGCACAGAGCCACAGTTAACTGACAAACTACGCAAAATATCACATGTAATATAATCGTATGATAATATTGTTTCTTATAAAGTTCAGATTTACTAACTTTCTTTAGTTACTAAAGAAATATCATCATTACATTATTATCAGATAATTTTAGTAATAATAATATTAGAAAAGAATAGAATATTACAACGAAACTAATAATAACTCTTATTATTATAACTTGGCTGTGTTTATTAATCATATTGACTTGATTCACTAAATGCTATAGGGCTTTCCTGGGTTTATTTGAGGCATGGTGATTCCCAGCTCACAGGAGCACCCTCTGACCTTCAGAGATTTACTACTGATCACACAACGTGCTTCACTGACAAGATGTGCATGACAATTGGCAGCTTTTGCTAAATCACAAATACACAGGGTGGTATTTGTAAAATCACACCCTAACTCTTTCTTATTTTGATTATTGAGTAACAGCTGTTTTGCAATGACAATTATTGTGAAAAGCAATATACAAATAAGATTTTATTTAAAAAAACTGTATATAATGTTTATATTAATTTATCATGCAGCCCTGGTTTCTTTACAGTGTGTTTGTATAAAGCATAGACTGCAGTGCTGTACTGCACTGTGCGAAATCTGGTCACCCTATCCTTTCAAGCTCAAGTGATTCTTCAATTAAAAGCATACTTTTTGATCAGTTCTGAGACATATCAAAGACTTTCGGAAAGCCTGAAAATGTCACATACAGTATAAAGCAGCCTCGACAGGTGTAGCACATGCCTTTCAAAAGCTTTATGATTATGACTTTTAATTATAGGATGCAACTCTTGTTTAGGTGCATTTTAACTTTGCATTCATTTTTCCCCTCTCTTAAATATTAAGCGCTTGCCTCTTGAAATGAAATGGCCCTCTATGGGTTTTGAAACCCTGATACTGCATTTACAGCAAATTGCACCTTCACTTGTAAAAAAATTACAGTGCTCAGTGTGTATTTAAGTAAGACTGTGTGCCATTTGGAAAGCAATACGAGCAGACTCCATGACCACATGAAACACAACTTAAACTGACATCAAAGAAGCAATGGAAGAGCAGCAGGAGCAAGCTCTGACAGCAAAAACAATAATTTAATCACATCATTATAAATATTAAGCAAAATTCGGATTTCTCTCATCATCTTTAAAGTGGCTTTTTATGATGTTTACTCCATGTAATAAAGGGTTAGGATGATTGAGGTGTCATGTGGGTGAAACCCTCAGCTTCCCCTCCATTAACATCTAAACATGGTGCGTCCGTTTATCTCTAAACTATCTGATCGCTCACAACGCCTGCAGCAGACGGATCTTACAGGTTCATCTCCAAGTTGTTAATTAAATCTTTAATTTAATTAACTTATCTTTGAGTTTGGGCCAATCGCTTTGCATACAGATACCCAGGTGTTGAAAACAAACATAAGCCACATCAGAAATGGCATAGGAACGGAAATTTATTTCTGCATAATATGTAACAGAGATTTTTGAAAGTCATGGCAGTGTAATGTGAGGTCACAATAACACACGAGTTCACTGATGAGTCATGGATACGACTCAGAAAGAAGATGCTCTTGTTTAGAAGCATATTACATGTCTGTGACACTGAAAAAAACTCTTTATTAACAGTCATTGTATATTTTAACATTTCATTCTGCTGTCACAACACCTCATAATAAAGGGAATAAGCCGAAGGAGAGCGAGTGAGTTCTAATGACATTTATAGTCAAAATTAGAGTCCAACTAACATTTTCCTTAATTTTTAAGGGTCAACATATGGTCATTTGTGAATTATCCTGACAAGAATAAAAAAACATAAATAATATATTTGAAAAAGAACACTGATCCAAATGAAAGAACATCAGATACCTCACTGATGCTTACCTAATTCCTAGTGATAAATATGTTTTCTGACAAACTACACTTAACTGTAACTGGCAGCCAAACTTTCCGGTTTTCACTGAAATCTCATTCATTTTATGTTTATGTTGGAATTACTGAAACCTCCAACAGCAGGTTGTCCAGATGAAGGTCAAATGGACACCTTTTCAGCCACAGCAAGAGAAGATGATAATTTCAAATCTGTAATTTCTAGATTGCATCTTTACAATCTCACTAACTCATTCAAGTTCCTTAAAAAGACTGGACAAATGCATGAGAGGCCAGGATAATGCAGAGAATCTCAATAGGCAATCGGTTCAACACTGCAGAATTAGTTCAGTGTTGAATATATCTCAGCATACAGCGTCTAAACTAAAGTCCTGCAGTGACCAAACCTCTTGATCTAAAACTACTAAAAAAAATCTCTGGATCCTTGGTGATGAGGTTATGGCTAAGATTCCCACTACCGTGATATACTGTGAGAGATTAAAGTCATCCACAGCAAAAACCTTTTCACTTCAACTTCACTTGTAGAATGTTTTGGTTCAACCTTTTAATTAAAGGTGTATCATTTGTACATGTTACAATAGATTTGTTACAAGAGAATTATATGCAATATTGCATTTTTGCGCATAAATTTAATTCGCATCTGTGGATGCAAACATAGCTAGTCATTGCTGTCGTCTAATTTTGATCACTGTTTTTAACAAAATAAAGGGTTTCTGTTGAACTGCCGATTGTACAAAACACAGTTCTAGCATGATACTGCTAAAATTCTTTCAACTTTGAAACAATAAAGACTATTCAAGAATACAAAAACTAGTGCTTATCAGTTATACTGTAATTTTGAACTCCACTGTACCTTGTCTGGGACGGTCATGTAAATTGTCATGCAAAAATTACCCAGCTCATTGAGTAATGAGCTGTCCATACATTTCCTCTTATTTTACAGATTTATTTCTAACAACGCAGACCTGATCCCATGTTTAGTGGGCCTCTTTATATTTACAATGAAGAAAACACTCTAAATGGAAAAGTCACAGCACTTTTAAACCAAAAAACAAAATCAAATGATCGAACTATGAATTTGACGTTCAAGTTTTAGTGTTCAGACAGCAGAGGCTGCACTTTATCCTCAAACATAACAAGAACCTGAACATCTCTGACTACCATGAACTCTGGTATTCTTACCTGTGAAGCTACAATTACATGCACAAAACGGTTTAAGTAGAAGCATAATGTGCTCTCGGGAAAGGAAAAAAATGAGATGAGCTTAATCTATCCTGTGTAAACCAGGGAAATTCCTATTGTTGGCAGACAGGCCTCAGTCCTCAGGCATTTGAAGTGCATGTCTTGGCTGCACACAACTGCCTGAAGAACACAGACAAAATACACAAGCTCGAAAAGGTGAAGAAGAAAAAAGAAAAACAATCAAAAGGGTTGAAATTGTAAACCACGTATAGTGAGGCTGAACTAAAAGATATCCTCATGTGAAGGATTTGATCCTAGAGGGCTTCTGTAACATGTAAAGATAAAGAAAAATAATCAATGGGTGTTCACCGTTTAACAGTGTTAGTAGGACGTCAACATCTCAAAGGCTAGCTGTGTTGTATGCTAGCAGTCAGACCAGGCAAGTCCAGGCTCATGACTGTAAGCATTTAATAAATCTTGCTCTCAGGGAGGAAAGGCCTCCAGAGATTGATGAACTGCTGACAGTTTTATGGCAAAATTACTATTGTTGCACTGGGGGCACTCATCATTAGTAAAATCAATGATAAGGTATGATCATTTCTTTTCCGACCACACTTTTCCAGCTACCAACAAGCAGCGCTCCTCCTTTTCTGCCTTTAATTTTGTAACTAGTCTATCAGCATCTCTCTTATAATGACACGCTGCAAGCTGCAAGGCCTGTCAAACTGAAGCATTGCTTGGTCTCAGACGTTTGTACGCCACTCATGCAGTATTGCTTAGCTCTTCAGTGACAAATGCTACGGCAAAACAATTTGGACTAATGCCTCATTATGTATACTCCCTAATGCATGAGGAGAGGCAAATTAATTTAAAACGATCTCATTCAATTTCGGTGCATGCGCCGAGCAGTTTGTCCAGAATCAAATGTCAGCGGAGCCGGTGTTTGGCTGACAGTCAAAACAGCTGAATAGGTTAAGACAACAGCTTGTACTTGTATTGACCTGTACAGTCTACATATAAGGATCATTTGACTAAAAAGTCAGTGCTAGATTTGTTAAGCAGAGCTGTTAGTATTAATGCAACCATCTGCAGGTGCTTGTATATGTGATCTGAGAATATACTGCTGGTTGGGCAGAAATTATAATATTAACAGGAGATATATTATAAAAAGTGAAACTAGACACTTGTGTTCACACCCTGAGGCTGGAAAAAAAATTATAAAGCTCAAGATGTAACGAACATTTTTACAAATTATGTTACAGATCCTTAAGTTTTCTTAACTTTCAAAAACATTTACTGTGGTCAAGAAAAAAATTACATTCACATTCAAGCATTGATTAATACAGAGAGATTTTTTTACATTAGTACAAAGTATAAAACTACGCTTACCAGCCACTTTATTAGGTACACCTTACTAGTACCGGGTTGGACCCCCTTTTGTCTTCAGAACTATTGAAAATATTACTGAACTATAGAAATATTCCTCAGAGATTTTTGTCTATATTAACATGATAGCATCACGGAGTTGCTGCAGATTTGTCAGCTGCACATCTATCATGCAAATCTCCCGTTTCACCACATCCCAAAGGTGCTCTATTGGATTGAGATCTGGTGACTGTGGAAAAAATATCCCCCACACCACTACACCACCACCACTACCAGCCTGAACCGTTGATGAGGCAGGATGGATCCATGCTTTCATGTTGTTGACGTCAAATTCTGACCCTACCATCTGAATGTCGCAGCAGAAATGGAGACTCATCAGACCAGGCAATGTTTTTCCAATCTTCTATTGTACAATTTTGGTGAGCCTGTGCCAATTGTAGCCTCAGTTTCCTGTTCTAAGCTGACAGGTTGTTGTGTGTTCAGAGATGCTCTTCTGCAGACCTTTCTATCAGCTCAACCCAGCCTGGCCATTCTCCTCTGACCTCTGGCATCAACAAGGCATTTGCACCCACAGAACTGCCGCTCACTGATGTTTTCTCATTTTCAGACCATTCTCTGTAAACCCTAGAGATGGTTGTGCATGAAAATCCCAGTAGATCAGCAGATTCTGAAATTCTCAAACCAGCATGTCTGGCACCAACAGCCATGTTCAAAGTCACTTAAATTACTTTTCCTTCCTATTCTAATGCTCAGTTTGAACTACAGCAGATCATGACCATGTCTACATGCTTAAATGCATTGAGTTACTGCCATGTGCAACGTGCAGTTGGACTGGTGTAATAAAACGGCCGGTGAGTGTGTTTTCTTTTTCTTTAAATCAAAGTATGATCTTGCTTTTAACCAACCTAAAAAATACTGAGATTTGTTACAGCTAAGTTTCAAATTATCGATTTGACTAAAATTAAAAATGATTAAAAATGCATTTTAATATTAATCCAAATATTTATTCTGCCTAAGGAAAAAAGTACATTGACTCAAAGGTAAAATATTGTTTGTTTAGACATTTAATTAATTGAATTACTTTGGTTCAACTTAAAATCTAATTCCAAATAGTTACAATTTGAACTGATAAATACAAATATTAGGCTTTGTTAATGGTACTTATTTTAGTTTCAATAATGAGGTAAACTGTCTGCTAGAGCTTTCATTATGGATATACTTATCATGCAAGAAGGTAATCAAACTCACATTAGAAATACATTAAAACTGAAAGCACATAAACAGAACCTTTTCATGTGGTCACATAACATGACAACTGCTTGTTTAAAGTAAAAATATTACTTTGAGAAAAACATTTTTTAGGTTTACCTAGGGGGTTCGATTTTTGCTTTAAGGCAAACTGAATAAAACAGGTTATAATTAGAAACCATAATTTTTCACTCAACTCAATATAAAAATCTACTTTGAATAAAAGGGTTAGCGTAACCCTAACCCATTTTAAAATACTGTAATATTTCAAAACTAAACCACATAGTATCTGATCAACAACATCTCATTATTGAGTGAATAAGTAAAACACATTAAAATGTACAAATGTTGCCATCTTTTTACTATAGTATTATTGCATTTACACAATTTGTATTAACCAAAAAATTAATTCATTCATTTTCTTTTCGGCTTAATCCCATTATTAATCAAGGGTCGCCACAGCGGAATGAACTGCCAACTTATCCAGCATATGTTTTACGCAGCGGATGCCCTTCCAGCTGCAACCCATCTCTGGGAAACATCCATACACACTCATTCACTACGGACAATTTAGCTTACCCAATTCACCTACTGTATACCGCATGTCTTTGGACTTGTGGGGGAAACCGGAGCACCCCGAGGAAACCCACACGAGCATGGGGAGAACATGCAAACATGCAAACAATGCCAACTGACCCAGCCGAGGCTCGAACCGACGACCTTCATGCTGTGAGCGATCGTGCTACCCAGTACACCACCGTGGCGCCCTAATTAAAAAATCTTTTTTTTTTTTTTAAATTAGACACAAAATCACAAAAAAATTATGCAATATTGATCCAGAAGTCCAGAAGCAGCCCAAAACTATAAAACCAGCATATTTACTAATGATAATGATTTATTTGCAGCATTACCTGATAACAAACTAGTTACTTTGCCAGCAGTTTATACTGCTGTTAACACTTTCTAAATTTCCTAAATTTTACGATTGATCAAGAAAACATTTATTCAAGAATAACATATTCATCGGGAATATTCATAAAATAAATCAAACATTTTTGAAAGATTTGTCAATTGTAAAATCGTAATAAACAGGATTTTTAAGCCACAAATGAACAAAACTTTTCTCAGTGTGACATACTGTATTGTAGCATGAATAAGGGCTCTTTACTTGAGTCCAGTTTCTTTTTTCTACATTAAAACTTTCCTCTCTCCACAGCCATTGATTTGAGTAAGGTTACATTGTAATTTGTCTAGTGTTTGCTGGGTTTCCCTCCTCCCTGAGCAGGGCAGGACACAATAGTTGTGTTGCATTAACAGCTCCTCCGGCGCTCGTTGAATAGAGCGAGAGTCCTGTAGACAGCAAGCTGACATAATCTGCACAGAACATGCATCTGCAGAGATGGGCTTAGAGTGGCCACAGATGCTCAAAGCTGGAATCCTTTGCAATTACAACGATGTGCTTTATATCCTGAGCAAGAGCACAGTGGAAAAGACTTTGCCATTTCCCTGATACACACACACACACACTATAGGTTCTATTCTCATTCAGCTGACAACAGTCCGCCCTTAATGGGGTTTCTGCTTCTGATGAGAAGCTGGTCAAAGAAAGGTCTAGACCTACCGCTAGACAGAGAGACAACTAAAGAAACCATTCTGGACAGAAGGACACCACAAAGCATCCCCTCATTAGCAGTGTCCAAACACTCCAAGACAGGAACAGCTGTCTTTCGGAGAGTTGAGAGAGAGAGGGGTGTCAAGAAAGGTCAAACAGACAAAAGTTTAGTGAGCTTTCTTTCATGCAAACAGCAGAGCAGTAGTGTTTAATAGAACTAAGGAATGCAACGTAACATAATAATGATGTCAATATATTAATTATGCACTGTTTAAAGGAAAAGAGGCCGTGCTATATATTGTGTATATAATCATGGCTAGATGGCAACAAGTGTTTTAGTTTAAAAGCTAGCAAAAAATATTGTTTATATGTATTTTTTTATTCCAATTTAAGATATTCGTATAGGTTGCTGTGATACACATCTACTGTGTTGAGAAATGTGGCACTTCCAGTTGTTTAAAAATAAAACTTTAAAAATGTAGTTATTCATTCATTCATTTTCTTTTTTTCGGCTTAGTCCCTTTATTAATCTGGGGTCGCCACAGCGTAATGAACCGCCAACTTATCCAGCATAAGTTTTATGCAGCAGATGTCGTTCCAGCTGCAACCCATCACTGGGAAACATCCATACACACTCAATCACACACATACAGTACAAACAATTTAGTTACCCAATTCACCTATACCACATGTCTTTGGACTTCTGGGGGAAACCAGAGCGCCCGGAGGAAACCCATGCCAACACGGGGAGAACATGCAAACATAAACAACATAAATGCCAACTGACCCAGCCGAGGCTCGAACCAGCAACCTTCTTGCTGTGAGGCGATTGTGCTTCCCACTGCGCCACTGTGAGGCCCAAAATGTAAATATACTGAGATTTTTTCTCTTTATTTGCTGTGTTCATAAATTATGTCAGTGATTTGGTAAAAAAAAATGACGTATTTTCAATATAAAAAGTAATTGTGGACTTGTCTTTGTTTTTATTTACTCCATGTAGTTCTGAGAGCTGAGATGCATATTTTGATTTTCTCAAACACATCAAGGTAAGTGCAGTAAAGGTCACACACAGACACACACACATACACACGCACGCACGCACGCACGCACGCACGCACGCACACACACACTTTAATTTGCTGTTATACTCCATTTAAAATCCAGAAACTAAGGTTTTTTTTTTGCACAGGCCTATCTAAAGAGTTAATGCTCCAAAGAGTTAATGCTCCAAACTGACGATCAACAGTAAAAATTACAAATTTGATCTCTTCCCAACAGGGAAAACCACCAACAATCAAAAATGCATGATTATATGGTGTAATGGTTTTGTAATAATAATTTTTAAAAATGTGGTTATAATGGAAGTCAATGTGGCAAAACCAGCCACCAACTGTTAATAAAAATGAAAAGAAAGAAAAAAATGAAAATCAATCAAAAACAATGCATCAAAGGCAATGTTGTTTCACATGTCCAGGACTTTGATGAAAGGTAAAAAAATCCAGCTCACAATTACTTTTTATACTTAAATTACTTCATTTTGTGTGTTTTTCCCCCCCAAATCAGTGACATCATTTGTGAATTGAGCAATTAAAGAGTTAAAATCCTGTAATTTTCTAAACAATATAGTAGTTTTGATCAAGACTGAGGTGTATTACCAGATTTATGCAAAAACATGAAAAAAAATCTGATGCATTTTTACAGCAATTTGATTTAATGAACATTTTTTCCTGTACATAACAAAAGGGTAGCCAATTTGCCCAGAGTGTATCGTTAAGTTTTTTTAAAAATTCAAAGCTTTTTCACGAAATATGTGTCAAAATAAGATTTTTTCCACCAAAATCGTTCAGCTAGATCAAACACAGAAAAAGCTACAGTCAAATTAAGACACAAAATCATGAGTGGATGAAAACATCCCCAACAGTACATAAGGTTTAAATTATTTAATTTTAACCATTTCTAAATAAAATGTTCAACACTTTCAACATTTAGTACTGTGGTGCTGTCACCTAATTTTTTCAATGGAAAAAATGCATTCTTAGTGAATCTTTAAAGAAGTTAATATGCAGACTACTAAAGCATCATAGCGAGTAGGAAAAAGATGCTGCGCCATGATGTAGTGTGCAGGTATTTTTACGTAATTCATATATAATGAACAATAGCACACCAGAAAGCTATAAAGTTGTACTGAGTATTCGGAAGCCTAAATTTAACTTTCCATTTTATTGATGAGATCTTATTCGTTAAATAAAAGTAAAGTCAGTTTAACCTTGAAGGAAAATTATGTTTCCTTATTCTGTCAACAAATTATTAGTGTACTAAAACCATTTCATGGCAAAAGTAAAAGACTTCCTATGTTCAATTTACAACAAGTGTGAGATCCATAAGACCTCTTTTCACTTTCCTATAGAGTGCAAGAGACTTAATAGACTGGTTTTGTGCCAAGCGGAGAAACATTTGCCCTTCCTTGTTGCAGGCTATAGTTTGAGATGAAACACGAAGGCTGGAGGCAGGTCAATTTCTGCAGCACACAAGCTGATGGACAGAACCAATTTCAGCTTCCAAGACCTCCAGACTGATTATATAGCTGCAGAAGTGGTGTGAGGTTGTCTAGACAGAGGCGGCCAATGAAATACCAGTGTTAGCAAGTCAGCCTATGTAGGAAGTTCTGTCCAATTATTTCTCAAAGTAGTAAAAAGTAAATGAGAAAAGTTTTCTTCATCCCTCAGGGGTAAGACATTTCTATACTTTCCCAAAATAGCTATTTCACAGTTCATAGCTCTGCAGAGTAAATTGGTATTGGATGCTACAAAAACATTTCCTCATTAACACATTAAACTTACACACACACACAAAAAAACGTATGTCATCACCGCATAATTAAATCATAGACCCTCACAGCTAAAAATATTCAGCCCAATTCTATACTTGAATACAACACCGAACTATTTGTTTTATAAATCAGGAATTATGATGATGATGATGATGATGATAATGATGATCATTATTAGACTGACATTTAGCTTTAAAGTACCCATATTATGCTTTTTAAAGATTACCTTTTATGCAGTGTGTAGCACTGTTAAAAGGTCTGCAATGACTAAGTAAACTAAGTACTTGAAAAAGTAAACATAAAATAAAGTTATTGTCTCCTAAACTTTAGAAAGATTATAAGCAATTCCAGTTTCACTTCTACAACCGATCAACACAGACAAGACCACCTAATGATGCGGGTCAACGCTTTTCGTTGAATGCCATCGAACACTGTCTTATCTGAGAAAAACACAAACACTTTAGCTGGTTTGTGTTATCATTAGCTATGTTTCCATCCAAAGATGCGAATTGAATTTATGTGCAAAACTGAAATATCACATAAAAGACATGGAAATAAAGCAGCGTTTCCATCCAAAGTCAAAGTCACAGAGAACAAAATCGTCACATCTTGACTGGAGCCAAATATCAACAGTAAAAATGTTATTTTCTGCGGTAGGAGAAGCTGCATGAATCTTTTCTTTATTTAATAAATAACTTGCACCTCAGAAGACAATGCTGACATGCAATGAACGCGTGGTGGCGTTTGAAGGTTTAAGACATGGAGCACAGGTGCTCTTGACAGTTCTGGAGGTAATTAATAATATAATAATACTAATACTGAAAGAGTTAAGGCAATTTAGAATGACCCAAACAACATTTCAGATGTTTTACAATGTGCGCAGCCTGCTGGTTTATCCATGCACACACGTTTTTATCATCGCATGATCTCTTATTACAAAATAAACTTTTTTAATGTGCATACTGGAATTTGTTTGGTAAGTGTTTCCATCGTAGTTTATCCGCATTGTTTCTTATCGAATAAAAAGTTTATCCTTCTCAGTCATGCGCATACATTTTTTATGCACATTTTCAAACCTTATGCGCATCTAGGCATTTCCATTAAACGTTTATTATGCGCATATCCAAAGGTGGATAGAAACGTAGCTAATGTCATGTAGAGAAGACACATTTATTATTAAAAACTTCAACTTACAGTATGCATTTCCTCAAAAACTCTTTTTATAATCACTGACTGCAGCTCACATTATATCTGTGAAGAATTCACAACAGCACAGAATTCAGTCATGGAGTTTGTGTACTCAACAAAAAAAAATTATATTAGACAAACAGACATTTAGGGCTTGCACGATTAATCAAATTGAAATCGCAACTCAGCAACAGCTGCAATTTCCATGCGCATCTCATCAGGGAAGCATGACTCTATAATCAATAGTAATGTAAATTTCCTCCAAATGCCAGAGGGCTGCATGGAAACTGCAACAGATACGCTGCAAACAGATGATTTAAATGCTTTTTTTGGTATGCAAATACATATAAAAATATAAAATCTAAAAATATGAAATGTATTTACTTAAACAGAATATATCGTTTTTTCATCAGACAGGAGTGCTCGGAAGGTTACACACTCTGTGCTGTTTTTAAGTAAATCAATTTGAAAAGCTTTTGATGTTGCTGCCTTTTCATATATTTGCTTATACTTATTGTTTGGCTAAGCACCTACTTGAGATTGATGTGCATGCTTAAATTATTACTGCTTTTATTGGTTCAGCGTAATTTTTTTACAAACATGTGACTGAAGTTATGAAGTGAGCTTGAAGTAAAAAACAACACAATATTAAATGTGGAATTATCATGTATTTTAAGATGTACCACCAACACAGAGCCATAGTTCACAGAGAAGTGACGCAAACAGCTGTTAGTTCATTCATTCATTTTCTTTTCGGCTTAGTCCCTTTATTAATCCGGGGTCGCCACAGCGGAATGAACCGCCAACTTATCCGGCATTTGTTTTACGCAGCGGATGCCCTTCCAGCCGCAACCCATCTCTGGGAAACACATCCATACATTCTCATTCACACACATACACTATGGACAATTTAGCTTACCCAATTCACCTGTACCGCATGTCTTTAGACTATGGGGGAAACCGGAGCACCCGGAGGAAACCCACGCAACCACAGGGAGAACATGCAAACTCCACACAGAAAAGCCAACTGGCCCAGCCGGGGATCGAACCAGCGACCTTCTTGCTGTGAGGCGAACGTGCTAACCACTAGGCCACCGTGGCGCCACAGCTGTTGGTGTTCATTAATTTTCTTGTCGGCTTAGTCCCTTTATTAATCTGGGTTCGCCACAGCGGAATGAACAGCCAACTTATCCAGCATTTGTTTTACACAGCGGATGCCCTTCCAGCTGCAACCCATCTCTGGGATACACTACGGACAATTTAGCCTACCAAATTCACCTGTACCGCATGTCTTTAGACTTGTGGGGGAAACCGGAGCACCCGGAGGAAACCCACGCAAACACAGGGAGAACATGCAAACTCCACACAGAAATGCCAACTGACCCAACCGAGGCTCGAACCAGCGACCTTCTTGCTGTGAGGCGAACATGCTACTCACTACGCCACCTAGGCTGTTAGTGTTAATAGTAGTTAATGTCAGTGAACTACTGTATGGCTCTGTGTAGTAAACGCTGTTCCATCTGAAGCAGGTACTGGAGATTTACAGCTGATTACCTAATAAGTGTCCTGATATTTTATCCTAGCCCTCAGATTATGCTATTACCACTGTTGCTGCATCCCAATTTGCAAATAAATAGTAATAATAAATAGTAAACAAATAAATTACTGTAAATAATAAATAAATAGTATTCAAAAAAATTATTTGTATGTCCCAAACCACAGTAAATTGAAAAGAGTATACCAAAGTGTAGAACCATCCATACCAGTACATTGTGAATTGGATGTGAATTCGATTAAAACTATAAACTCGTGTCAAAAAGTGTAAATAAACTGCAAACATGGCGGAAACGTCAGACCAACCATCAAGAAGAGAAGCTTCAGTAAAGTTGTTTGAACGACTATTTATAATATCTAGCCAACTGGAAAATATTTAAATCGTGTTTTCCATGTTACATTTCATCCTTAACAACAATGTAAACTTATACCAAGATATGTTTGGACTTCTGAATGCATAATTATCCAAACACCTGAGGAAATTTCTCTAGATGAAAGACTCGTGAATGGCAGATTAACCTGCTGCTGCTTCTCCAAAAATATAATATGAAAGAATGTTGATGATGTGTCGAGATGCTTGACAGGTGACCTAACTATGCAGCATAACAATCTGTTAACAGGGAAGTAGTATATCCCAAAGCTTACATACTGCTCTGTTACACACTTAAAAGTATGCACTTTTCCTTCACAAAAAAGTGCATACTTTTAGGGCGTAGTATAAGTATGTGAATTAGGACACAGCAGGTCTTTGAAGGGTTTTGAGGTTGGGGTTAGCGATTGGGGTCAGTTAGGGCAATATTCCAGCCTCATATATCACACCACTCCACATCAAAATCTGACAGGTAGCATATTTTGTCATCAAAATGTGCTGCATACTTTTTGAATGAGAGGTAGGAAATCAGACAGGGTAGGATAATTCACCATGCATGGCTTTACTGTCAAAATGCACTTGAAAATTGGCTGATCAGAGCAGAGCAGGCTTACTAAAGGAAGGGTTTAGAAAGAACAAATGTTTAAACGAATCATTGAGCCTCTTTGATATGTGATGACATGAAGTGCATATTATGAAAAAATGAAAGCGTTCATTTACAATGGATAGATGTAAGCCTATTGGTGAAGACATAATTAGGAACCTTAAAAAAACATATTGTGATATTTCATAAGGATGTTTACTGCAGACAGATTGCTTCTCTAAGATTCTGTTTATGAGAAAATTAGTTACCAGCAGGAAAGATAAGGATTAACTGCTTGAACTGATCAATGTTCCATCTGCTTTTAGACACCAAAATCATTAAATCACCAAAATCAAAGTCTTTAAACCTGAACAACACAGCTGAACAAACTAAAAAACTAAAGCCACATCTCTAAAATAACTATTTAAAAGTCTTTCTTAACACCTAAGAGCAGCTTCATATTTAGTTACAGAATCTCATTTAAACTTGTATAAACTTGCTGCTTATCACAGATTAGTGTGGCAGATGAGAATAGCGTTTGATCTTTGTATACAGGACGTGTATGTATACGTAAAGTCCTATATTGGATTCCTTCACACATGTAAGACTATCAAAGGAGGAATCTCTTCATGACCTCGGCGTGAGGTCACTCTTGTGTGTTTTTCAGCTCCAGCAGTTAGTAACCTCATCCCAAGCCATCTTTTTTTTTCCCCAGAGAGGTGTGTCTATTTACTAAACGGGCCGAACGCAACTCTTACCCTGGCTGGTCTGCTACAAAGCTGAAGAGAAATGCTGAAAGATAAAAGCATGACTGAGGCTGTCACTCACCCCATCACAGCTACAAGCGTCGCCACGTTCTCATTGTCCGTCACTCTAACAGGTGTGCAAAAGAGAGACAAAAGGATACAGAAGTGAGGAAGGAATAAACAGGTCAGAGAGTAGACAAAGCTGGTCTGGTGGTGTGGGCCAATTTAACGGTTTTATGAATGTGTGTGTGTGTGCGCGTCTATGCTGGATGTACAGCATGGGCTTTGATATGTAACCTCTTACTGATTGTATGTGTCAAGGTGATGAGCAAGAACTTGTTCGGTCCTTGATGGCTTGTTTATTAATCACGAGGCTTGTGGGATAAGTCTCTCATCACCCTAACAGGTATAATTAAGCATTAAAGGGCACGCAAAGCTTGATGTGTCTGAGTCTAGCTTTTTAGGTTTCATCCTTACCTCATCCACTCCTTTTGATGTAAAAAAAAAAAAACCAGGAGAGAGGTTTTGCAATTGAGGACATTTTGTCCAGATGGAAATGTCTGTTAATTCTCCTTCAAAAATATATAAATTAATGAACTCCAAGGTTTTGTGTTACTATTTCTCATACTGTACATGAATAATAACGTATATATGTATAAGCTGAAGCAACATTTAACTGCTCCGTGCTAGGCATGGGCCGGTATAAGATTCTGACGGTATGATAACCTTGGATAAAAATTAAAAAAAAATTACGGTTTCACGGTATGACGGTATTGTGTTTACTCCTCTAAAATATATTCTTTTTAAATGTCTGGCTAAAAAACAAAACTTTCTTCCCATTTGAACACAATATATTTTATTTTGAGAAACATTTAAAATATTTTGCGGCAGTAAACATGTCAGGCTAAATAATTCAAGTGAATCATTGACTTCTGCTGTCCTCATTTGTTTCAAAAACACAGACATCTTTACAATTTACACCTAAAAAACAAACAAAAAAGTAAATAAAAATCTTACTCATACCTTAGGAACGGTAAAGCAGAAAATTTTGGCGGTATGAAAACCTTGACTTTTCCAAACCACGGTATACCTTGAAAACGGTTATCATCCCATGCCTACTCCGTGCATCTGCCAGTCAATATGATGTTACATGCTGTAAAAATCTGTACGTTTTCCAAGATGGCACAACATTGTATAGCCTCTGGTTCTGAAAACGAATAAGATTTTAATTCCTGAAGATAAGATAACCTTTCACAAGTCAGAATGTGTTGGTTTGGGTTTCTATATGGATTTATAAGTTAGTTTCACAAAAATCATGAAGCCTACTGTATATACTGTAGATAGACAGGTAAACAAACAGACAGACACACACACACACACACACACACAGACGTATAGACAGACAGACAGACAGACAGAGATAGATAGATAGATAGATAGATAGATAGATAGATAGATAGATAGA
>CAIGQQ010039163.1:1838358-1873304 GCA_903798035.1 Danio albolineatus
ATTATATTATATTATATTATATTATATTATATTATATTATATTATATTATATTATATTATATTATATTATATTATATTATATTATATTATATTATATTATATTATATTATAAATATGTGTTAGACCAATGAGAAGTTTATCAAAGCTCAGAGCATTGTTGTGCAAAATGAACAGAAGTTTGCCTGCAGTCAGGTTTACTCCATGAGGAAGACTCTGTTGCACAGACTGATAATCTTCGGAAGCCACAAATAAAAACTAACCAAGCTCCAACTCGGGGCACAGTACAGGTTTGCTCAAAAACACTGGAAGTTGGAAGGGTGTTGCCCTACGGTAGACATGGAAAGTCCCCAATTATGTGATAATTCTAGTGAGCGGTTTGGGACATATTTATACTCCTCGCATTTACGACATTTTACCACAAACGCATTCCATCAAACCGAGGCAAACGTCAGTCAGTCATTCACTCAATCACATGAAATAAGCCATGATTAATGGGGGACTTGTGAGGAAGTCTTTGGGCTTTAAACTCAGGCTTTAAATGAGTTAATTACTCTCTCTCTCTCTCTTTTTCTCTGGCTGTTTGTGTTTATAAGTGAGGGGTTCAACATTAATGATAATGACAATAAATCCACACTCAGTGAAAACACTAATTTTCTATGCAGATTTGCTCTTTATGATTTTACAGTCCGGGGGTCAAATTAAGCAATCAAAAAGCCTGAGGCTATCCAGTTCACTGTCAGCTCTTTATAAGATTTCTTTTTGCCATTTCAATATGTTCTCAACAAATTAAATACACATCACACAGCCAGGTGAGATATCAGAGAGAACTTCAATATACTGCATGGTGGGCTTTCACACAGCTCTTCCCACACTTCCACCCACCAAGAGCGCAAGGCCTACTGCTTTGGGAGCTATAATTTTAATCGCTGGCCCTATGCATGAAATCAGCAGGTGACAGAGAAGAGAACGAGACAGGCTCGTCTCTGGAGGTACAGGAGACTCTCAGGCACAGCAGGGTCGGCACAGCTCCATGTGTTAATCTCTCCTGGGCTACAATTTATGGCCATTATGGCAGTCTATTTTCAGCCCCTGTGATGGATTCTGCTCAATTATTGGCCATTATGGGGACGAGATGGCTTCGCAAGTGTGTTGCAGATTGCTGGGCACCACTGCGACATTCAAGTGAAATCCACTTCGCACACAGAACAAGACTATACGAGAGCGAGCGCAAAGCATCCAGGCTTATTATTACATGTTGTATAAGTGGATGAGGTACATTTCTGGCCAGGGAGAAGCACGTGACCACAGAGACAAATAGTAAAAGCATCACTTGCTGCACTATTGATCCGTAAGTCACGGTGAGCAAATTTATGTCACTGTAGTTTGTGCGCAACGGGAACGCAGTGATGATTCTCGAGCACAGGCCGGTCCCAGAATTTATCCTCTGCAGTCTGAGCTCAGCCAGGCTAACTGACAATGAACATTTCCAACAAGCCATCCACAGAGCCAGCCAAGACCTGTAGTACTGTGGGAGGACCCTTCAGACAGGTTAATCAAACCGCCTGATCGATTACTCTCAGCCGCCAGGAGATTTATTGGAAATCCTTTGTGAGGTCCAAAGCATGAGGTAATGTAGCACTTAGCAAATGAAATAAAAAGACGCAAAAGCACACAGTGATTTGTATTTCATTTCCAGTAGGCATGTTTAAACTGTTTTGCCTTCCGTTTTTTATAAATAAAGAGTTTTTTTTTTTGCAGGTTTACTTAATCAGCAGTGGAATAAACATTAGAAAACAGCATGTAACAGTCGAATCATGAATAAGTGAGTGGCAATATATTGCAGTTCTGTTGCATCTCAGTAGCTCCATCTTTAGCTTAACAATTTGTTAGAATTAGATTTTGCAAAAGTAATTAAAACTATAAAGCTTGCCATCTTGCATTTAATATGCTTTGTAAATTGTAAGCTTTGTAAACTTGTATTTTAGGGAAACCAAATGTTAAACAACATGATTCTGACTTGCAAAATATATAACAGGATAAGTGTTCATCCTGGATTATATATTATATTTGAAATGATTAAAAACATGCTAGTCTAAACAAGTATATTTTTTTATCAACTGAAATGAGTGTAGTTAATTAAAGATTTACAGAACGTCAATTCTACTCATTTGAAATGAGTTTTGAACTCAGTGTTGAAGGTAATGATTTAATTAAATACTTCGTCACTTTAACTGAAATGGAGTAAGTTCACAGTACTCTTATAAATTAGTTTTTTTAAACCCATGGTTTGTAGCAATTGGTTTCCTCAAATGGTTTGAGTTGACTTAACCTATTAGGTTTTACCAACACTATCTCACGGCAATTCATAGTTTTTGATTTAGTGGATTATTCGTATGAATTCGTATGATGTAATTTGTACAATTTTGTACGATTTGCTCATCACCCAGTGACGGTTGGGTTTAGGAGTGGGGTTGGGTGTCACGCCTCCTTCTTTAAATCGTACATTTTCGTACGACTGAACTCGTACTAATTTGTATGAATTAGCCACTAAACTGGCAAAACATAAAATGCTTACGTTTTCTTGTGAGATTAGGCTGGTTTTACAGTACTCAGTTGGTTTGAGTTCTCTTAGTTCATTGGGTTTTACTGTGCTCAGATTGCTTCGTTTACTCAAATGGATTAAGTTCACAGTACTCATTATGATTAGTTTTTGAACTTAAATGGTTTGTTGGAATCGGTTTCCGCAAATGGTTTCAGTTACCTTAACTTTTTGGGTTGTACAGTGTATGCATGTTTGTATGGTCTTTGTATGCATGTTTGTTTGCTTTTGTGTATTTATATTAATTAAAATACTTTTTGAATTGATTCATCTTTCATTTAAGTCAGAACAAAGAGGCCATCAAGCGTCTATTTTGAAAGCCATCAGTTTTTCTTAACATCACATTACAGCTGGCTGTTTAAGCAAAATCCTTGCTGCTAAAGCATATGATCAAATCCAGGAGTTTCTCCATTGTTTCCAGTTTTTAAGTACATATTCAACTATCCAACTCCAACAAACTCTCCTTAATAGTATCTGTAACCACTTATGAACGTGTTGTATTCAGATTATGCTTGTACCTTCTCTTTGAGCAGAGACAAATCAATATATTAATTCTCACTTTTTAAGCTGTCTGCTTGCAAAGTGTGCACAAAACTGCAGCAATGATTTCCTCTTAAAGGCAACAGACCCCTCAGCTCTTGTTTCTTAAGTTACCACCACACAAGGTGAGTCACTTCATTGAAAAAAAATATCTGCATGACAGAATAGGTAAAAAGGTTCACAGAAGAAAGTTAAACAGAAAGCTCTTTACACCAGTATTAATAAAGAGGAAGAAAACAAACAGAGCCCCTGTTGAAAATGAAAGCACGTACAAAAATCCATTTCGATGACAGTTGGAAGAAAGCAGCTTTTATGGCAAGACTTGACTGCCCTTCTTTTTGAAAACAGTGATTATTTACTTAAAAACACAAATGATAGAGATTGGGGAAGACAGGTTTTGATTGAATGCTCAGAGGATGAATTCCTGAAAAATAAATTGCTCTGCACCTTTGTCTGTAGCATTAAAGGCCATATAGGCTGTGCTTTTCTTGCACTAATCTCAAGATTGTATGAGTCTATAGAGAGAAAAGGATGATGGTTTTCCACTGTCACACTAAAAGGTTAGGCCAATGTTTTTTTAAAGTCACTTTTATTGATGGCTGTTCCAGTGACGGGTGTTAAAGCAGCTGTTATGCACCACAATACTTACATGCAATTTATTTGACTTAAAAACATGGCAACTACGTAATGATCCCTGGTGAAACTTTTATCTTTGAAGTTGTTTTTTTAACATCTGAGAATGACCTCTTTGACACACCTGATCTCATGGTTCAGGTATGAACAAAGAAGCTCTGAGGAATTTTGCATCTGATAACAGCTCAATGAAATCCACAGTACGTGTTTCGGCCACTGATTGGCTTTATTTATTTACAATTAATAAAGGCTATTTTTGGGGGCGGCATGGTGGCTCAGTGGTTAGCACTGTCACCTTACAGCAAGAATGTTGGTTGAATGTGGTTCGAGCCCCGGCTGGGTCAGTTGGCGTTTCTGTGTGTTTGCGTGAGATTCCTCCGGGTGCTCTGGTTTCCCCCACAGCCCAAACACATGGGGTGTAGATGAATTGGCTGCAGTGTATGAGTGTGTGTGTGAACGCGAGAGTATATGGGTGTTTCCCAGTGCTGGGTTGCAGCAGGAAGGGCATCCGCTGTCTAAAACATATGCTGGATATTTTGACCATATTTTGATTTGATCTGGATATTTCATTCCACTCTGCGACCCCTTATGTATAAAGAGACTGATCCGAAGGAAAATGAAGGAATGAATAAAGGACTTTTTGGTCTGAAAAGACAAACCTTGTAATTTATTTGGCAAATAAACATGCCACTGTTAAACCATTGCACATTTCAGATCACTTTAGCATTTTCAACTTTTTTCCACAACCACACTGGATCAACTGGAACTCTGCTGGTTGGAGTCTTGGTATCCAAAGCTCATCCGCTGGTCACCTATTCTTGGTCCCCTTTTGTTTTCTATTTACACCACATCATTAGATCCATCATTAATGCTCGATCATGTGGTTTTACACTTTTCAACATCAGAATGATCAGACCATTCCTAACAAATCATGTTGGACAGCATTTAGTCCAAGCTCTTATCCTTTCTAGGCTGGACTACTGTGATGTTCCTCTGGCTTGTCTCCCATCTTGCACTATCAAATCTTTACAAATTATCCAGAATGACTTTAGGTCTTCAAGTCACACCTCTCCTCATCTCCCTGCACTTTTACCAGTTGAAGCTCATATCGGGTTCAAATCATTGATGTTTGTTTATAGACTAGCTACTGATTCAGCACTTACCTCCACTTGCTTCTGAAAGTCTCCATCCCTCCAGGAGCCTCCAGTCACTGAGTGAGTGCTGTCTTGTGGTCCCATCACTTCGAAGCTCTAAGTCACTTTCCAAAAACCTTTCATCCAATGTTCCTCGCTGGTGGAATGATCATCCCATTCCCACGCAGACTGCTGATTCACTTTGTATCATTCAAAATATAAATGATTAACCCATCTCTTCCACAAATACTTGAGCACTTAACAAAAATAAAAAATATTCCTCCCCTTCCCTAGTTCTTATTTTTCTGTGCACTATCAATCCATGCTATGAATAAGGTTGGAGACCTGTGTGCTAATTGACTAAATGTAAATATAAAATAAAAGCATTTATTTTTTTCAAATAAAAATGTCATATCTTCTTGTTACATGAATAAACGAATGAGGTAAAGTAGGTACGGTTTTACCCAATATTTAAAAACCACATAACCCATACACACATTTTGAGTGAGGAGTGAGACATAGACCTCAGTTCTGAGTATTGATGGTGGTTCATTCACTCCTCCCATCTTCAATTCTTGCTGGGACCAGGAATCGAACCAGCAATCTTTGTATTACAAGTGCAACTCACTAATCATTAAGCCACATCTGGCCCTATGAATGAATGAATGAATGAATGAATGAATGAATGAATGAATGAATGAATGAATGAATGAATGAATGAATGAATGAATGAATGAATGAATGAATGAGTCAGTCAGTCAGTCAGTCAATGAGGACCAAAACACAAATTTTCGGAAGCAACATTGAGTTCAGGGTTTTATAGTGTAAGCTGTACTGGCTATGCAGATAATTATTTCATTAAATGTTTGGATTTCAGTAGGGAAATAAAATAAAATAGAATAATTAACTAGAAAACATAACATGGTGTTTCATTTTCTTATATAAAACTGAAGGTTTCCTCAAATATTTTTCGGAAAAAGTAAATATTGAAATGTTAATATGTAGTTGGTGTTGTTGTATTTGTTATTAAACATGATATTTTTGTTGTTAGATGGAGATTTTTATAAATAATTAATTATGAGTGCTAATGAAAAATGAGAAAAATTCAGATAATACAATTTAAGATAATACAATTTAAGCAAAAATTATAAATATTAAAATTAAGATTTAAAATATGTCACCTTGTAAGTTTTTCAACAACTGAATTCATCCCTCAAGTAGGACTGGTAATCAGGAAAACGAGATGAGCTCGTGGGAACGTCACTGCACTGAATGCTAGTTCGTTGCATAGTGACCAAGTAAACAGTGTTTCTGTGGACAGCAATGCCGCGGGTGAGCCGCTTTTCTTTTCTTCACGCGTTTGGAGATCACCTCAGCGTTTTTTGAGCTAACAGGTTTGAGAGGGTGACTCAGAAGGTTATCAAAATGCGTTATTGGTTATTTTGCGCCGTGTGTTTTATTTTCCAGCTAAGTTAGTTTATGTGCTCTTGCTAACGTTAGCTGTTATGGTTACTGTTGTGTGTTCCCATGTAAAAATAAGACTGTAAAAATATTTATATTTACTATTTGTTGGTCTACGGTTTTCAAAATTATTTTAGCACATATATCTAGCAACAAAAAAATAATAACATACAAATTAAACTCAGTCTCAAGTCAGGTCATACACGTGAACAAAATAAGTTTGGTGTATGTAACTGGTTTTGAAGTCTAATCTGCTTTGGAAAGATTTTTAATTTTTGTAATAAAAAATGTTGATAAAGACTTTTTCTTACTATGGAAAAAATGTTTTGTTTGGTTTTGTTAATTACAAAACAGAAACTTTACATAAAAAGAAAACATATTTTCTATATATATTATTTTCCTTAATCTTCTCATCTAATTAACGTTAACTAAATTGTATATACATACATGTAAATTTACTAGCCAAAAATCTTTTATTTTTTGCTTACTGAAATGCAGTATTACTTTAAAACTATTTCTAACTCTTTTACAAAAAAGTCTTTAAAACAACTGAAATTTGTAATTTATATAATCTTTTTCTTTAATGTGTGATGTATATGTACCCCTTCTGTTTGTTATAGTTTGTTTTGTTGTTTTCTTTTTTTCCCATTTTATTTAAAATTTAGTGTTATATTTTCTCACCTTTCGCATAATAATAAAAAAATGCTTTTAAAGTGAAAGTTTATGGCTCAGAGCATGAGAAAATAAACAAATTCTTTAAAAATTTGCATTTTAATTTAAGTCTACAAATGCAAATTGATAATGTATATAGTAAAAACACTTAAAATGTTGGATTTGCAGCACTAAAAAATGAAAAACAGTATGTTTGTCTGCGGTGTCTCACCTTAAACAATTGGTGGCCATATCAACGTCACTTCCGCAAGCACTTTTTAGGTGTCGATATCTTTATGAGGCATAGATGTAGGATCCATTGGGGAAAGTAAACAGTATAATTATTACTTAAAATGCTACAGTTGTGACACCTATAAGGCTGGAGACTAAAAATCTTTTCTGCTCCACAAATTAATTTCTTCTCATGTACTCTTGTATGTTATCATTGTAATCATTATCACAACAATATATATAATGTTATATTATATTGTTATATTATTATCATTAATCACCATTCACATAAATCACTGACATGTGATTCAACGCTCAGTTTAACAACATGCAATCTTCTCATCAAAAGGAACTTCCCAGACTCTCCATATCAATATCACAGCCTTCAGCGCACCTCTTAAACACACAGTTTAAGGCTAAAGTTTGTTTGAACTGGATTGAAATAGTCTATATTTAAATAGTTAAACCAAGTAAAAAGAGTAGTGCTGTTTCTCTCAGTGGGCTCTGGTTGACTGGTTTGGGATATAAAGACGGGAAGTTTGGAGGACCTTTTTTATATGACCGATCACTTGTCAGGGGCAGGAGGAAAATAATCAATGTGAGTCACTTTATCACATTTAAGAACACATTTAAAAAAATATATCAGTCACTAGTTTAAAACAAAAGTCAAAAGCAATTAAGGGTGTGTGTTCACACTTGCAGCTTGGTTCTCTTGGTTTGTTAGATCTGGACCAAAAAAAAAAAAAAAATGCTATCTTTGGTTCTTGATTTGCTCAGTGTTCACAATGTCTGCGTTTTATCGTGCTGAACGGTTTGTTGAATGTTTGTATGTTATGATATTTTTTTATAGGCTGATAACTCAAGAAAAGCTTAAAACTGTATAAAGAAGTCAAAAGAGTGCCTGGAATTCTTCTTTCACGCAGATAAATGAACATTTTTCCAAAGCAGATGCGTTTCCAACAGTTATGTACAACATTGTGACTATGTATCAAGTCAGGCATTCTGTCCTGTTTATGGCTGCATCTTGGGACATAGTGCACTGTTTTTTAAAATGAAAGTGCTATTTTGCTTTTCAGACAGGAAGTGAAGAGAGAGAGAGAGAGAGAGAGAGATGGGATCACAAAAGGTCCCTGATTTGGTTCTCGAACTTAGGGCACCCTCAGTGCAGTTGCGCTATATGTTGGCACACTCACTAGCAGGTCTTCTGTGAAGTCATGCACTGCTTTTGATTTGTGTAGAACTTGTGGAGCTGCGCCTCGATGGATTTGCTCTTCAGTGTTTGGACTTTCAGCTGTGAAAATTAAACCACACTGAACTGAACTAAACTGAACTGAACTGAAAACCGGACCGACACAGTTTCAATTTGCTTGAACTTCTATGTTAAGCAGCTTTGACACAATCTATGTTGTAAAAGTGCTAAAGAAATAAACATAAATTGAATTGAATTTAGATGTCGCACTAAAAAATGCAGGGTTCTACACAATTCATTCAAGTTGTCCCAACACAAATCAATTAACTAAACAAAATTAAGTGGATTGAACAGAAAACAATTAAGTTGTCTCAAAATATCTCAAGAATTATGTTGTTTAAGCTCAAGTAGTTTAAACAAGCAGCAAAATATTTTTTTTCTTGAGTGTGTTGTCCATGTCCATGTTCTGTTTTAGTCACTTCACCAGAGTTTATTTGGAAGTGGACCAAGATCTTAGTTTTTAGCAATCTTGGTTGTTCGGTGTAGACCAAGATTTGTCTAGAAGCGTTAAGAAACCAGTCGCACCAAGTGTGAAAACACCCTTAATGAAATATCTGTAAAATATACAGTAGATTTCTGTTAAACTGTTTAGTCAGACAGACATTTGGAAGATCGTCAAATGGAAAAATTCAGATATAGTGTTAGACGAGTATTTTTAATGGTTCAAAATGCACCACTTCATGTTCTTTAGGGATTCGGCTGTAAAGCGGAAAGCGGGAGACTGACTCTAGCAGCTGTAGCGCTTCAGGATCACATCACACACAGAATTTCTGTTCGATACAATCCCCATAAACTCCATGTGTCAGACGCCTCTTGTCCTGCTGCTGGTGAGCCTACACATCTTAAAAGGAGGAATAAAAGCCACAACTCCAGGCAGACACAAAGAAAAGAGGAGAGAGAGTATGTGCTGGATCCTTCTCCTCCACGTCTGACTCTTGGTAGGACGTGATCATCATGGAGATTCAGGTATGGTGCTCATATCGGCTAGTGCTAATGCTCAGTTTTTGATGATGCTGCAGCACAGAGGATGGGTCTGGTGGAGGCTCCCTCACCAAGACTTACAGTAGAGGAGTGGGCAGAGGTCAAAACCAGGTCTATCTTGGAGGGAGATTCAACCCAACCCTGTGCCATTTGCAGGGAGGAGTTTCGTCTGCAACCGCAGGTAACTGTACTTGGCCACAACATCGTATAGTTTTTTTCTGCCATGTATAGCACACAGTTGAGTGTAAGTATGACAGTGAACACAAGTCAGTCTTTTAGAAATGTTTTGTCCATCAGTAAACCTTAGTTGATAGGGTAAATTACATCAGGAGGACAGTCTGTAAGCCAGAGTGAAATGTGTGACCACTCTTTATACTGGTGATAATCAAACCATAAGTTCAACCCACATGGAAAGATATAGGTTTTTAATATATGTACATATAATATAGGAAAACGGCCAATTTTATATATGTCTCTTATATTAAAAACCTATATCAAAACCTATATTAAAACATATATATTTATATAGGCTCTTTCCGTGTGGGTTTAACTTATTTGCCATAGTTAAATTCCATAACATGCCAACTACATGTCATACAATTTTCAAGTGTTCACACATACATATGTTTTTTTGCATTTTTTTAATCTTAGTTATTGCCTTGATAATAGAAAATATGAGCTAGGCATCATGTATGACAGTTGCCAAAGTAAGATATGAGCTATATAGGAGACATATCTTGTACGTACATATAGAGCTTATATGTGGATATAAAGAAGTAATAGATCTTTATGGCCTGTATATGCACTTATATGCACCTCAATTTTGCCTATATGGGGCATATATACGCATACATGCAGCGTATATATTATAATATACAGTATATAAAGGTTTATTTGAACAGTGAGAAACACAACAATAACAAAAAAATCCAGAAAAATGGATTTCAAAAAAAGTGAGAAATTATTTTGCATTTCTATGAATGAAATAAGGCGCCACAGTGGCCGAGTGGTTAGCACGTTCGCCTCACAGCAAGAAGGTCGCTGGTTCGATCCCCGGCTGGGCCAGTAGGCATTTCTGTGTGGAGTTTGCATGTTCTCCCCGTGGTTGCGTGGGTTTCCTCCGGGTGCTCCGGTTTCCCCCACAGTCCAAAGACATGCGGTACAGGTGAATTGGGTAAGCTAAATTGTCCATAGTGTATGTGTGTGAATGACAATGTGCGGATGTGTTTCCCAGAGATGGGTTGTGGCTGGAAGGGCATCCGCTGCGTAAAACAAATGCTGGATAAGTTGGCGGTTAATTCCGCTGTGGCGACCCCGGATTAATAAAGGGACTAAGCCGAAAATGAATGAATGAATGAATGAAATAAGTATTTGATCCCCTATCCGTCAGCAAGATCTCTGGCTCCCAGGTAGATCTTATACAGGTAACGAGCTGACATAGGCAGCCCTCTCAGCTCGTTACCTGTATAAAAGAGACCTGTCCACAGAAGCAATCAGTCAATCTAGATTCCAAACGCTTCACCATGGCCAAGACCAAAGAGCTTTCCAAGGATCTCAGGGACAAGATTGTGGACCTACACAAGGCTGGAATGGGCTACAAGACCATGGCCAAGCAGCTGGGTGAGAAGGTGACAACAGCTGGTGCAATTATTCACAAATGGAAGAAACAAAAATTAACTGCCAATCTCCCTCTGTCTGGAGCTCCATGCAAGATCTTACCTCGTGGAGTTTCAATGATAATGAGAACGGTGAGGAATCAGCCCAGAACTACTCAGGAGGAACTTGTCAATGATCTCAAGGCAGCTGGGTTCATAGTCACCAAAAAACTGTTGGTAACACGCTACGCCGTGAAGGACTGAAATCCTGCTGTGCCCGCAAGGTCCCCCTGCTCAAGAAAGCCCATCTAAAAGCCCGTTTGAAGTTTGCCACTGAACATCTGACTAATTTAGAGGAGGACTGGGTGAAATTGTTGTGGTCAGATGAGACCAAAATCGAGCTCTTTGGCATCAACTCAACTCACCGTGTTTGGAGGAGGAGGAACGCTGCCTATGACTCCGAAAACACCATCCCCACCCTCAAATATGGAGGTGGAAACATTATGCTTTGGGGGTGTTTTTCTGCCAAGGGGACAGGACAATTGCACCGCATCAAAGGGAGGATGGATGGGGCCATGTACCGTCAAGTGTTGGGTGAGAACCTCCTTCCCTCAGTCAGGGCATTGAAAATGGGTCATGTTTTGGTACTTCAGCATGACAATGATTCAAAACACACGGCCAAGGCAACAAAGGATTGGCTCAAGAAGAAGCATATTAAGGTCATGGAGTGGCCTAGTTAGTCTCCAGACCTTAATCCCATAGAAAATCTGTGGAGGGAGCTGAGGGTTTGAGTTGCCAAAGAAACTTTTTTTTACTAACTTTTTTTGAAATGCATTTTTCTTTATTGTTGTGTCTCTCACTGTTCAAATAAATCTACCATTGAAATTATAGCACGATCATTTCTTTGTTAGTGGGCAAACTTACAAAATCAGCTGAGGTTCAAATAATTTTTTCCCTCACTGTATGTGCATATATACTGCATATAGGTTTCATATATGCGCATATATCCCCATATAAGTTCTTTCCATCTGGGAAATCGTAAAAAAAATAATCTTTTCCTCATGCACTCATGTGCATAAGTGATGTTCTGAATAAATTATTTCCTTAACTTTTTTTAATCAATTTAGGTTTATTTAGTCACCGTTTATCAATGCTCATCTCATATATATAAAAAAATACATTGCCTTCCTGTAGCTCCTACAGCATTGTGCTGGCAATACCAGGTTTGTGAAAACATGGACCAATAAAATGTTTATCTTCAGATCAATGCAAGTTGTTTTTTGATGAAAGCATATGTCAAATGGATGTAAATAATTCAAATTCCCTAGTTAATTAAAATGATATGCTCTCCATTCTAGTGAAATTTCTTCTCTTCTCAGTGATATCAAACAACTACAGCTCAATGAATTCCCAGTAGACCACCTTACATTTTCCTACAATATACATGAATACACGTTTACAAAACCACTTGTTTAGATCCTATAACAAATGTACCATATTTACTTGCAACGTCACTGTATTGTGATTCCTGTAGCCATTAGTTAGGTCACGCCAATCATGAAATGTCAACCGGCTACCAGATTTCTTTTAAAATGTCAGGAATGCTGGACCAGCTGTTCACAGCAGCAGAGACAATGAAGTTTCCTTAGCCACATGTAAATATTTATTTTAGTATGTGTTTATGTGTGTTTTAATGAGATTTATGAAACTCCAGTTTAATTAGAGGTCTTATATATATTATCCATATATTAGAATGAATTTTGTTTAATTTATTAGTTTACTAAGCAAAAAATAATTTTGATTTCGTTTCACGATTTACAGAAGACACCCACTAAAATATAATTCACTGTAACAATAGTTCATATTAGTGTCGTCAAATGATTAATCGTAATTAATCTTAACCAAAGCAAAAGTTTGTATACATAATCTGTGTGTGTACCAAGTATATTTATTATAAATACACAAATACAAAACATACAATACAAAAATATCTACATATATATTTATAATTTGTCTTATAATCATAAATAGCTTGTATACAAATAAACATTCAGTCACGGTGGCGCAGTGGGTAGGTTTTTTTTTCAGGGTGCTCCGGTTTTCCCACACATGCGCTATAGGTGAATTGGGCGAGCTATATTTTTCGTAGTGTATGTGTGTGAATAAGAGTGTATGGGTGTTTTCCAGTGATGGGTTGCAGCTGGAAGGGTATCCACTGCGTAAAACATATGCTGGATAAGGTGGTGGTTGAGTTCTCCAGCCTCCAGCGACTAGACTGCAGCTAGAGCTGCGCACCGATGGATTACTCTTCAGTGTTTGGACTCTAAGTAGTGAATATTAAACAACACTGAACTGAACTGAACTCAGCTATATACTAGCTAATAATTTACTAGCTAATAACTAAACTGACATTTTCAATTTACTATAACCTTCTATGTGAAGCTGCTTTGACACAATCCACATTGTAAAAGCGCTATACAAATAAAGGTGAATTGAATTGAATTGAATTCAGCTGGGGTGAATCATGATGAATAAAGAGGCTAAGCCGAAAAGAAAATGAAGGAATGAATAAATAAACATTAATTCAAATATATACATGCATGTACATAATAAATATGCTTAGTATACATATATTTTATGTTAATGCAAGCTTTTATTTCAGCTGCAATTAATCTTGATTAGTCATTTGATGGCGTTAGTTTATTTTATAATACATCTCGTCAGGTATAATAGGAGAACACCATTCTTCAGTGTTTTAAATAATACAAAATTTTGTACATACTGGTGAGAATAAGTATGTTGTTTAATCTGCTACGTCTAATCAAAGTGGAACAATAATTCACCCATATTTCAGCTTTTTACATTTTACAAATGTTATTTGAAACATTAAATTATAAACTTTTCTTGAATTTAATATGCTTTTGTGTTCTCATTCGTTTGTTAACATGTTGTCTGCTTCACCTGCTCCTGTGTTTGGATCTGATGTGATGTGCATGAATACAGTCTAATGGAGGCTGAATGCATGTAGATTATCAGGCAGGCTGTTGGTGACAGCTAGTTTGATCTCTATAAGGGAGTCAGACAGTATGTATATATATATATATATATATATATATATATATATATATATATATATTCTCAGCTGGTCTTTTAGGTCTCTAACTATCTGTGTGTATATTTACCCCTTTGATCAGTTACTTATAATGCTGAAAATATTACATCCCCACATTACACAAAAGCACTGTTTTATAGTGTTTATTAGATGAAAAAACAGTGCACCTAATGGATGTTTTTAAAGAGTCAGTAATTAAAGGAATCAGAACAGCACTTAACGATTTTTTTATTTCTTTGGATAGGTTCTACTCTCCTGTTCCCATGTATTTCACAAAGTAAGTTACCACAGATCATTCCGACATAATGAATTGGCATGGAGCATTTAAAGGGGTAGTTCACTGAAAAATCAATATTCTCTCTTCATATACTCACCCTCAGGTGGTTCCAAAACTTAATGAGTTTCTTTATCTGTTTTCTGAACACAGAAATAAGATATTTTGAAGAACCCTTGACCTCTATAGTAGGAAAAAATACTGTGGTGGTCAATGGCTACCAGTTTGCAACATTCTTCAAAATATCTTCTTTTGTGTTCAACGGGAAAAAAGAAACTCAAATAGGTCTGTAACAAGTGGTGAATGAATAAATGATGACAGAATTAAATTTCTCTGGTGCACTATCCCTTTAATAACACTCTCAGAGTTGATGATCGGGTCTCTTTGTGCTGCAAATTTCAGGTGTGCCTGAAGTCTTTTGAAAAGTTCTCAGGCAGGAAGTGTTGCCCGATGTGCAGAAAAGAGCAGTACGAGACCAGGGTGATCTATGATGGTGCCCAGATCTATCGGGAAAAGTGCGCTCTCAGGTAAAGAATTAGAAGTTAACGTGAATAGACAGTCTATATCCACTGAAATATCTCCCAGTTCACTTAAAGTACGGTCATATTAGCATAGTCACAGCAAAAGCTGTTGTCTGTGCTCAATTCTGTGTTAAAAAAGAGCTCACACAGAAATTATTTTCAAACCATGCAGGTTTCTGTTGATCTGATGATCCCTTCATGTTGATTTCCATTAAAATGACAGCATTTCAGTGGTGGATGAACATCACAAATTAAGCTCTTGAGTAAAAGTACAGATATACTAAAAAAAATTACTCCAGTATGAAGTACCTCTTTTCAGTTTTACTCAAGTTTGTAAAAGCGAGTTGAATATTTCTAACAAATCTGTTAAAAGCAAAAAGTACTTTTTCATGGATGTTTATTGATCTCGCAATAAAATATAAAATTTTATTAACCAAACTGATAACTCCTACTTATGTCAATGATAATTCATATGTGCAAACTAGTGTAAAATATGCCATACAGAAGAATGTATGACAAAAATGAATTAGCGTAAATGTGCTATGACAAATAAAAATACAAATGACAAATAATAGTACAATAATAAATCCTAAAATTCATATTAGTAACTTCATTCATTAGAATTGAATGGTATCAGTTACAGGAACTGCATTTAAACTGAGCTGTAATTTCAGTGAATCTGTACATTCAGTCTGAACAGATCATTTAAATCAGTGAGTAGTTGACTCGCTCTGACTGAATTATTTAAATCAGTTAAGCATTAAAGTGTTAGTTCATCAAAAAATGAAAATGATGCTATTAATTACAGGGTTCCCACACTTCTTCAAAGTACAATCAATATTTCAGAAACTGCATCTGGATATTACCAGTATTGAACGTTTTTTGAGCATGACTGTTTTTTTTTAAAATTACTCTACTTTCACATTTTTAATGTAAATATTGTGTAAGTTAATATGTGAGGTACGGCAAGGTCTTTAATGACACTGCATACAGTATGCTGGGGTATGAATTACAAAGGCTCTTGATTTAAAAAAATTAATGGTGCTTTAAAAAGTTTTTGAAAGTGCTTGAATCTGGTGTCCATAAAAGAGTGAGAACCTTGTAATTACTCACCCTCGTGTCATTTCAAACCCCTGACAGCTTTGTTCATCTTCGGAACACAAGTTAAGATATACTAGGTGAACTCTCAGAGCTCCCTCATCCATAGACAGCAATGGTCCTGACACAAGTCCAGAAAATACCAAAAAACATCCTCAAAATGGACCACATGCCGTCTGTGGTTTAATACATAACACTGGTTTAACACTTTTATCTCCTCAGTGTCATTATAGAGTAAGGCGCACGTTCGTGAGAGCACTGTGCTTGCTTTTGTTTGCGTGTCATGATGCTGACGTATTAACAGGTTCATTGACAATAAAATTCTTGTGATTTTGTTTTTCTTCTTCTTTTTGAAATCTCAGAATACAGGCTTTCTGGCGGGGTTACTTTGTTCGCAAATGGTACAGCAACATAAGAACGCATGTGCCTCCAAATGACCACAACTTAAGACGAAGATTCTTTGAAAAAAAGGTACAGTAACATTAATTGACAATTTCATGTTATCAAATAGATGATTTTATCATTGATACCTTTAAAATACTTTAAAAACAAAATAAACAAAATAAAAACAAAAACTTTTCTGTCAACAAATCTTGCTCATCATGTAAATTAGTCTTTTATTATGCTGCAAAATGAAGAGGCAGTCACACAGAGTAATCCCCCTAAGATGAAATCCAAATAACAAGAAATTCTTTCCAATGAACTTTGTACGAGATCAGTGAGAATAGAAATGAAGGCTCAAACTGTTTGCTGGAAAAAGGTATTTTCCCATTGTGGTGTTCATGCACCCTTTGACCCTTCAGAATGCAGGAGACTGATAACAGGTGAAAGTGGTTAGAAGTGGTTGGTTAGAAGCTCACTGACACAGACATCTGTCCCTGCAGACCCCTCATTATCCTGCACACAAGTCCCCATACATTAGCCCAGTGAAAGCAAAGGTTGCCATCTAGTGAGGCAGAGACTGTCAACTCTTGGTTTCAGCTCTGGAGCTGACAGAGACTCCTAGCTATATCCTGAAACCGCTTTGAAGAGCAGCGTTCTTATTTAAAAGCATACAGATACATGATCTGAGTGTTTATTTTTCTGTTTGCCTGCATTTGTGATTTCTGAACAGCTAATATTCCAGTGCTGTCTTAAAAGGCAAGTCAGATTGTAGTGTGAGGAATGGCAGTGAAAGGATCTAGTATAGTTTAGCTTTATTCATTTAATAAGCACTTGAAGTGGGCAGGTGCTATATGAGCACTTCTGTACAATTTGATCACTTCTCACATGTTTCTAGTGTTTTGTACCTGGAGTCAAAGTTTGGAAACATTCATATTTTGAATGATTTTCACTATCATAACTCCATCCTATATGGTCATCCTTCAGAAATCAGTATAACATGAAGAAACAAATTAGCATAGAGTAATGTTTTCTGAAGGATGAGACAAAAAGCAGAGCAATGATTCTAATAACTTGCTTTGAATTGCAGGAATAGCTGACTTTTTATACCAATCACAATGAAATTATTTAACTTAAATACAATCCTCTAAGACCTATTTTTATTTTTAGAACACAACTGAAAATATTTTTGATGAAATCTGAAAAGTTTAGAAAGGCACGTAAGAACATTATCAGAACAGAACAGTGCAGTGGTTAAATCACAATTTCATTAAGCTTTGAGAATACTGTGTGCAGAATACAGTAAACAAAAACAAAAACAAAACAAAACAACATATTTAACAGATTCTTCTCATCAGTGTCAGTGTCAGGGCTCGAGATCATTCGAAAATGCATGCCTGCACATGACTTCCTTGCATTAAAAAAATCAAGCATCTGAGGTACTGGATACATCATAACAGTGCACAGTTTCCTCGTGAATGTATGTCCTGAACTTTCACTAAAAGAAATTATTGAATAAAGTTGTTATATTTTGCACACAAAAGTATTCTAGTAGCATTAGAAAATTACTTTTGAACCACTGCTGTCTACTGACAGTCAGAGAGCTCTCAGATTTCACCTAAATATCTTAATTTGTGTTCTGAAGATGAACAAAGCTCTTTTGGGTTAAATTTTGGGTGATTTAACCCTATATAGCTGTATATAAGACCATAATAATTGTATATAAGGCCATTCGAAATAGACAATCTATTAATAGTCTAATGACAACTGTTTGACTTGCAATTGCAAAGCTACTCCATTTTTTCTTTACTTATGTAATTTATTTCAAATTTAATCAAGAGTTCACAGTGTATTTCTTGTTCTTGTTTCACCAGCTAAGCAGCTTGCAGCAAAAGAATGAAAAAACATTGAATGCTTATCACTTTAGTCTAAGATAGGTTTTCAATCAACTAGTCACTCTCCCCCCCCCCCTCAGGTACCTCACTAAGTCAACATATTAGAAAGTTAAATTGGTGACATTAAGATTGATTGTACCTGCCCTCTATTTTGTGAGGAGGCAGAGTTCACATTGCCTAGTATTGTTTGTCCTTCTTTAGGAAGGTCTACCACGTTTGAACTCTGTGAAACGCTTAACGTCTGTTTAATTACTGATCAAATACAGCTATAAAGAAACCACTGATGTCATTCGGTGCAACAGACGCCACAGGTTTGTGTGTGTGTACCTGTGCATGCTTAATCTTGCAGGTCAATTTCTGGGATTGTCCAAAAAGTTTCCTTCATACATCCATTCATGTGGCTATTGATCTGGCTGTTCGCTGCCTTTCATCGTCGGCGCGAGATTCCGAATTGATTTATATTGTGATGGAACATTGGTTTGCCTTGTCATGTCTGAGCGAAACTCATTTTCATGTCATTTATTTCCATAATTAGTTTCAGGAGATGAACGACAGCTTGGTGCAGTCATGCAGCACAGATGTGGAAGAGTTTCTGAACGATATCGACCGCTCGGTGGCCATGAGCCACGATATCCTGCGCCGCTTCAACAACAACTACATGAGTGCTTCTGAAATGGAGGATAAGGACTGGCTCCAAGCTCAAAAGAAGGTTTGCGACAAGAGCTATTTTCCATCATACTGATACATATTTTTCCCCGATACAGAAAAGAAATCACTCATAAAACGTGTTGTTGTTTTTTTTTTTACAATTGCTTGAAATACATTTTTTTTTGCAGAAAACAAAGTTAATGTGCATAATATTAGATGAAACTGCTGTTTTCAAGCAGTTTTGAGCATTAAACCGACTGTTTGAGCTGTTGAATGCTTGATTCTGATTGGCTAACAGACATTCTTAGGTTTACAATTACAATTATTCATAGATAAACGTACAGCTAAAGTAGTTCCAGGTAGGTCTCAACTGTTTACCATATCATAATAAAAATAACAATTCCTCATGTTTATATAGCAGTTTTCTGGACACTTAAATTGCTTTACACTTTTTTGGGGGGAATCTTCTCATCCACCATCAGTGTGCAGCATCCACCGGCCATATTGTGCCAAACGGCACACCAGCTGATTGGTGGAGAGGTGACAAAGTGTGCTTTCACATCTGTGGTTCCATTTATCTGGTCCGGACCAAGGGCAATGAATGATACATTGTAGCATTTTTCTGCCGTTTTGGGTCCTTTTCACACCACACTGATTGCTTTGTTCCGAACCAGTTGAATAGTCATGTGACAAATTCCACATCACTCATTGGCCAGATGTTATCAAACGTATTTCCGAAACTGCTTTTCAAATGGTCAGAATTAACGTGGAACTCCCGCAAGTAAACAAACCAGCAGACACAAAACGTCGATGCGCTGGCTGATTGTATCCCTGGTCATAGTATACTATATAGTTTGTATAGATCACTTTAGACAAACTAGACATTTCGAGAATGAAGCGCGGCTGCCGCTGAAAAACAATGTTTTAATGCATTGCAATCGGTGGAAGTGTTAGGAGGAGGCGTGATTAATTTAGCTAAACTACGACATGGTCATCTTCCGGAAATATTACCAACGATCCATCAGGTAATGTTTTCCCTCTCTCTCTCTCTGTTTAAAACTGTTAGTAAAGTGCTGTCAACAAATATAAAATAAGATGGGACAGCGCATCAGACTACGGCAGCTGGATTAGTCCAAAAAGGGCGCAGTACTTTTTGCGGTTGGGTCTGTATTAGTTTGGATCATGTTCTCACCACAAAAGAACTGCTCCAGCGTTTTTTTGAAAGCACACCTAGACCACCTCTTCAAGTAGGTCTCGGTACGCTTTTTTGGTATGCTTTTGGTGCGCACCCAAGTGTGATTGCTACACTCACACCTGCCCAAACGAACCACGCCAAGAGGGAAAACAAACTCTAGTGCGATTCAACTGAACTAAATAAGGCAAGTGTGAAAGCACCCAAAGCCAATTATGAAATGGGGATGGTTAGTAGGCCATGATGGACAGAGGGTGGCGAATGACAACCTACAGAGAGTCAGGACCTCGGTTTAACGTCTCATCTGGAAGACAACGCTCACTGAACAGTATAGAATCCCCATCAATATACTGGGGCGTTAGGACACACTCAGACCACAGGTTGAGTGCCCCCTGTTGGTCTCACTAACACCACCTCTGGCAGCAACCTAGCTTTCCCATGTGGAGTCCCATCTAGGTACTGACTGGGCGTAGCCCTGCTTGGCTTCAGTGGGCGACCATGTGAGAGTTGCAGAGAGCTAGCTGTCGGCTATATACTGTATCGCTATGCAGAATCATTACAGTTATATCAAATTGACAGCCTACAACAGCCAAAAATCTAACCAAATCTAAAATGTTTGAATGAAATGTTTGAAAAATTAGTTTTACACACAGTAGCGTTTTGAGGACGAAAACCTGACAAACATCTGAACAATGTCTTTAGGTGTGGTATAAGCAGAATAACTGACTCCGCTCCATTGAATTATTATGAAATAATGCAGTGACCACCTCAGGTGTGCATTATTTTTCTAATAATTACGTGACTAATAATTTTTTTCCAGTGATGTTGTACATCAGCCATTCAGACAACTTGAGGGAAATACAAGGTGATTCAAAAAGAATACCACAACTTTCGGTTTGATGTCACCCGAGTGTCTGGAGGGGGACATACTGAACATCTATGAACTTGTTTTGTACTAAAAAATGGTCACACTTTATTTTGATGGTCCGTTAGTTGAATTAAGTTACATTGCATCTATATGCCAATTAATTCTCATTAGACTATAAGTAGACTGTTAGGTTGGGGTTAGGGTTGGTGTAAGTTGACATGTACTTGAAAAGTTTCTTATAGTCAGTTAAATGTCTGTTGAATGTCAGTATCAGCAGATATTAAGTGGACAGTCTACTAATACTCAAATGGACCATCGAAATAAAGTGTTACCAAAAAACTTTAAGTAATCTTAACATTGATTAATTACCCACGGTTCCATCATGTTTCTTTGGTTAAATACAGATGTTCGCAGTTGTGGTATTCTTTTTGAATCACCCTGTATATTTCATTTGCAATTATTTGAGAACTTTGAAAAAAATTCCCTTGACATTAGGCTGTAAAGTGCTGCTGCTCCTTCACCTACACACACAGACGGAGACTGAAATACCAGTGCGCTTTTACAAAAGAGCAGCTCATCAATGCCTCTAATCCCTCTCTGCAGTCGCTCCTCGGTCCTGCCCTTGGCCTGACGTGTCGCCACCCGTCCCAGAGCAGCACCGGCGGCACAGATGTTCCAATTCAACAGTATCAAACCCTTCAGCAGACGATTGTTTACCCTGCTAATGAATGAGTGGAAATAATCCACCGTGTTTACTAAAAAACACAAGCTGTGCGGATAATGCACGCCTAGCCTTTCATTACATGCGAGCTGAAGAAAAGATTTGGCATTTCAGTGGGCCTCATTGTTATTGTGTTGAAGCAGCCAATGGCAGCCAACCACTAAAAAAAGGAAACGCTCATTTTTTATCTTGCGGATGAGAGGTCGGGCAGATAACTGGAGACGCTCAAACCTAGAGTTAGCAGAGTTCAAGTCAGAACCAACCTGTTCCCACCCAGACAAACACGGCGAACAATTATGAAACGCTCTCTCGTGCGAAGCGATTGGCCTTTGCTGAATAAAGGAAGCTGACAGTGGGTTAATGATTATGGCTGCACACCTACCTTGTGTTAGACTCAACTGAACTTCAATGGAGATATGAGCTGCTCTCAGAGGTCATAAATCCGCTAATCATTTTCTTCTGATAATGAGACAGGAAAACACTCTTATAGAGCCAGGCATATTGCGGTTGAAACTAAAACTATAACTTGTTTCTTGAATGAAGCTCATTACCAGGAAAATATATCTCATTTTAAATTTATTTAATGCTATGCGTGAGTATTTAAGTACTGGTATTTAGTCTGGAATAATTACATTTGTGTGTTAAGTTATTTTCTGCAAAGTAAAGCTGAATTTATTTGATCAAAACTTTTAAAAACAGTAGAATTTTGACATAATATTAGAATTTAAAATAACAGTTTTCTGGTTCAACATATTTTACAATTATTTCTATGATTAGAAGCAGGATTTTAACATCATTAACCCAGTATTTCGATATGCGGACAGTGGTGCTGCTCAGTATATTTATGCAAACTGTCAAACACTACCATATAAAAGATCGTGGTAAGCACTTTTTAAATACTTTTAATCAGCAAGGTCACATAAAAAAGGGAAATTCTAAAACAAATTAAGAATAAATTTTTAACCAGCAAAAACAACAAGAAGCATTATTAATAGAGGACCAGTATTAACTGCTAATAACTAAGCATCAAATCAGCACATTTGAAAAGATTTCTGAAAAACAAAAATGTGCCACTGAAGACTGGAGTAATGATCAGTTCAGAAACCACAGAAGTAGGTAAACATTTTAAATAGTAATAAAATTTCACAAATATTAGTTTACAGAATGTTTACAAAGTTTTAATGGCGAGTCAGACACTTCTTTTGAAAAATATTTGTAATGTTTTAATATTTTGCTCAGTTGCATACATATTCATGTTAATGTTAAGTCAGGTTCACTTTAGGTCACAATTCACGGTATTAACAAACTTTTAACTAACACTGCTAGCTTAATAAACGACTAATTGGCTGTTTATAAATGGCCGTTTATTAATGGTTTGTAAGTTAGGTTTAGGTTTTAGGTACACTGTAAAACCCAAAAGGTTAAAGGTAACTCAAACTGTTTGAGGAAACTGATTGCAACAAACCATTTAAGTTCAAAAACTGATCCTAGTGAGTACTGTGAACTTTATTTGAGTAAACAAAGCAATCTGAGCACAGTAAAACCCAATGAGAAGACTTCAAACCAACTGAGTACTGTTAAACCTAATAAGTTAAGGCAACTCAAACCATTTGAGGAAACCGATTGCTGCAAACAATTTGAGTTTAAAGAACTAATCTATATGAGTTCTGTGAACTTACTCCATTTCAGTTAAAGTAGGTATTTAATTTACTCATTACCTTCAACACTGAGTTCAAAACTCTTTTCAAATTAGTAGAATTAACTTTTATGTAAATTTTGAGTTAACTACACTCATTTGATTTGGTAAAGTTGCTGTTGGGCTCTACAGTATAGGATTAGGTCTGCAGAATGAAATCATACTTTATAACTAACAATGAACACTTCTTAATATTAGGCAGGTAAGAAGCCAGTAGTCAATAGCATGTATTGTGACTTAAATTAAAGTGTTACCGGTAAGTTAATCTCAAATGTGACTGTCATTTTGAATGTTCCATTAGCAGAAACGAAATATAGAAAACCTACGATCAACAGATGCACAGCAGTGCTTTTGATCCTCTTTGGATGTGAACGGCGTCTGCTTGAGCTGCAGGTAGTAATTGCTGGTGTCAGTGTCAGTGTGAATCTCACCGCCATAAATCACAGTGCTTTCTGAACACTTAGAATCTCTTAAAGTCAAGAACCGTGCATCTGCCTGACTGAGCATTTTATGAGCAGTGCACAATTAATGCTTGATCTTAATAGGCATTAGGTAAAATTTGCAAATGGGTACTGTAAGATATATATGACGTTTTAGCACCTCATTGAAAGCAACCAGACAGGCAGATATGCATTTGAAGCATTATTATGATCCTCACTTACATAAATCATTTATTGGGAGCACTGGCAGGCAGCATTACTGTTTGCTTCCACGTACTTGTTACATTGGCTGATTTCCCATATGTTTGCTAAACTAATTCATGGTACTAAAATGACTTCATTTGAATGTTGTTTCTCTTCTTTCCTCTCAGGCTGTCCAGCGAGGTGTCCAGGACTGCCCAATCTGCCTGAACCGCTTGAACACACACAATGGCTCTTCCAAGGAAGACAGAAACGTCCTCTTATTGTCCTGTTCGCATCTTTTCCATGAAGTCTGTCTGCAGGCCTTTGAGCTCTTCTGCCAGGAGGTGAAACCCACATGTCCTCTCTGCCGCTCACACTATCACAAAATGCTTGTTGCCTGCAGCCCTGATGTTCCAGTGTATTTCTTAAATGAGGACAACTAAAGGGATATTTTAGCCAACAATTAAATAAGTTGTCATTTACTGAGCCTGGTGTTGTTTTAATACCACCCTTCTTTCTTTTTTCAAACCTCAAAAGGAATGTCCATTTAATAGACTGTAGATAGAGACCTGCAGTTTAGCTTTTAAGACATTACAGAATGTCCCCAATGTGAATTAGGGCTGCACAATATATTGTTTCAGCATCGCAATGTGATCATTCGAAGTAGTCACATCGCAGGATTTGCAATGTTGAGTGTATTATAATGAAGTCTGGGACTGTATGACGTTTTTTTTTTTTAAAGCATTCAGCCATAAGAAATTGTACCATTAGTAACATTAAATAATGATTAATTTTATTGAACTATTTTTATTATTCAATTACTGTACCTAAATACTGCTAAACTGATAAAACCCTTTGTTTCAACCCTTCCTTTATTGTAGCAATCTATGCTTTTAATTTGTTTATCAGATTTTATGCATATGCACTCTTCTACGGAGTCATCCCAATCAATCTAAAATGATCAATTCTTTCCAAATGGAGATATTCAAGTCATCTGTTGAAATTGTATTCATATTAATGATAATAATAATAAATGTTTATTTATATAGCGCCTTTCCAGAGCTCAAGGATGTTTTACAAAGAATGTAGAAAAGAGATAAAACAACAGACATTGAAAGAAAGAGTAATCGAGTAGAGACAACGTTAGGTTCATAAACATGCAAGAAGTCAAGTATAACAAACTGGAAATACAAAACAAGACCTAGGACACAAATATGCAGGGTACAGGTTGATCAAACAAAGCGGTCAGTTTATCGAATCGGAAGTGTAACATTCAGAAAACAAGTGCGTTTTAAGTAAAGATTTCAGTTCTGAGATGTTATTAACTGAATGGAGTGAACGTGGTAGAGAGATCCAAAGTTTGGGTGCAATAACACTAAACGATCTGCCCCCCATTGAGGAGAGGAGATATCGAGGGACAGCAAGAAGGCCAGAGTCAGAGGAGCGTAATGAGTGAGTAGGGATGTAGGGGACAAGTTTGTTGCAAAGATAAGAGGGGGCTAGGCCATTTAAGGATCTAAATACATTAGGAGGAGAATTTTGAATTGAATGCGGTATGCAACTGGGAGCCAATGGAGGTCATACAAGTTTGGGGTTATATGAGCAGAACGTTTGGTATGAGTAAGTATTCTAGCCGCAGAGTTTTAAATATATTGTAATTTGGAGATAAGGCTGGCAGGCAGACCAATGAAAAAGGCATTATAGTAGTCTATGCGTGATGAGACAAATGCATGGACGCATTTGTCAACTACCTTAAGTTGCATGTTTTTGGACATTGGGAGGAAACCGGGCAACCCTGGGGAAACCCACGTGAGCACGGGGAGAACGTGTAAACTCGGCACAGAAACGTCAGCTGGCTTGGTAAGGACTAGAACCAGTGAAGTTCTTGCTGTGAGGCAACAGTGCTAACCGCTGGTCCACCGTGCCATCCATCTAGGAAAGGAGGAGGAGTGATTGAAGGGGGGGATTCTTCAAAACAAAGATGGCTGTGATATGGAATTTGGGGTGTTTATAGTGGCTTAGGAATCGTCTGATTGGTGAATCATAAATTAAATAATGCGGGACCAGCTGCAAGCAATCATCTGCACGTGATCCTCTTGAAATTAGTTTATAAATAAACTTTACTTAGAACAGTGTGAAGGGTTTTTTGTTTGAGACGTGTATTAAACTCAATGGTTGAGCCCAAACCTCTCCCAAAAACAACAGAAAAACAATAATTGTACATTCAATTTGAGATACAATGAGCTTCAAAACTGAAATCTCTTATGAAAATGTCCATCTATAATAGCAAGATCAATTAATACTCTTTTGCGTCAGTGTGTATGCATACAGAAGAGACTGGCTAATGTGCACACGAGATGAGACAGATTATTGTACTTCCATTGGTTTTTCTATGTAAATGCGGTTGCGGTCTCTTTAGCACAGCACGTGAGAGAGGGTTGTCTGCTGTCATCATAAGGTGTACGCGTTTGTTTTTCAGGAGGCGTGGCTTTAGACAGCAGGGGAGGGACTGTGTTGCAAAGATTTTATGTCAATCGGTTAGCATTGTGGCAGATCACCTACTGCACCTTTAAGTTTCATCCACAATACGGTGAAAGCATGACTTTGAAAAGCAGCCATGAAACAGTCAAAAAGAAATCTGTCAAAAGTCAAACTTTATTGTAAACTGAAGTGAAATACAAAATAAACAAAGAGAATCTGAATTGTTTTTCTTCACAAAACATATGCAAGTATACTACAAATGGAAGAGAGAACATTCTGAAAGTACATTCACACATGTAAAAGAATCAAACAGACAACAAACTGGACACACAATTAAGCTTTCTCTCAGAGCTGAACAAGAGAACCGGATGAACAAACGCACTGTTTTGGTGTCTGAACAAACAACTTTAGTTCATCACAGATAAACAGACAGAAGAACTGAAAGTACATTTCTGTAGCTCTTCTTAAAAACAATGTCGTGCACACCAAGTCAAAGAGAGATGAGCCCCTGAAGCAGAAAACAACGTGGAATGACTAGGCTTCTTTTTCTTTCACAGTTAATTCTAGTACATCACCGCAAATGCCTCTATTTCGAGAAACCCCAAAACACCAACTGACACTCCAGTCCTCGTGCCGCATAAAGAAGAACCAGGTGTGAAGCCTGGCCCTGCAACATCCCTCAAAACCCCCCAAAATGATTAAATTAAAGCCGAACACTAGCATTCCATTTTGTCCACAGACAGTATTGATAAATAGGTAATAATGACACAAGATGTTTCTGGCGTTACAAGTTTGAAACACTTCTACACACACAAAAAGAAAAAACACAACATTTAAAAAACAAAAAAAGCTTACTTCAATGACAAAATTACTGACATGACACACTTATTCCCTACACATTTTCTTACAAAATATTCTGTGCAAATCAACAGGAAGAACTTCTATTTTACATTTGACTTTGTTAAACTCATGACAATAAAAACACCAAATACCGCATCGGGTTGAACCACAGAACCCACTGAGGTGTCAATTTTTAAATGACCTTTGAATTCAGCGTCCCTCATGTGAATCTTTGACACAAAATTCAACCTATTAATATTCCAAATCAGTGCCCTGATAGTTTCTGTTGCCTTTGGCCTGTTGGTTCTAAAAGATGCGCCCTGTCGTTTTGGTATGCCATATTGCGGACGATCACACGAGGGATTCACAGTGAATCAGTCAATAAAAAGGAACACGCGCTGACAATCGTTCTTTCGCACGTCTCACACAGCACATGCACGGCTCGTCTCCTCAATAGCGGACAACAGGAGAACAAAGCCCCAAAATAAGCCTATTTAAGGCATTAGGTGATTGTTTTTTTTTGTTCGTTTTTTTGTTTGTTTTGTTTTACAATAAACAAATGCTGAGTGACAACAAAACGGCATAGTATGAACGAGGCTCAAAAGCCCGTTTCATATCTACATCCTACAAAAATAAAAAGAGCAAATATATTGTATATACATCATTTACATTAACATGAGGCTTGCTGTAGTTAAAGACCAAACGGAGGAAACAGCTTTACGTTAAAACTCGGAGAGGGAAATGTCAGGAATGGCCAAACGGTTTACTACTTTCCTTTTCTTTTGCGTTCGAAATGGGAATGTTTGAAACTGAACATTCGTAACATTTAGACATGTGAAAAAAAGACTATTTGGACTATTTCGTAGTCACGAATGAGACCTGGCATTGAGTCGTGCTGCTTTCTACAGGCGTAATGACAGCTGACTTCACATTCAGCTTTGACAGGTGTAAACTGGAACCCATGTGGCTCTACACACAGCCGTTACATACAAGTTCCTACATGAAGCAAGTTTAGATCTGCATGACATTGAGTGGAAAACATACAGATATCTATGTTTGTGGATGTAATAATCTGCTTAGAGGTACTAGACTAGATATTTGAAGGCTGAAATAAGGCAAACAAGCTCTGCAGCAATAACCAAGGGTTAAGGATGTGCGTCACTGGTTATCTGCTCTCCCGCTGAGGGGAGAAACCAGGTTTGCGTAGTACACGTAGCATAGTATCAAAAGGTTGTGGAGGAAGTAGCAGCAGATTTAGGAACAGGAACAGGAAGCTTATCCCAAGATTGTGCCTCACCTTTTCCAGACTACTGTGTAGAGAAAACTATTTCACGACAGAACTCTACAATACATTAAACGTGTTAAAAATATGTGAGGTGATATTAACGAGAATGACAATCTGCCATAAGCAATTCAAGTCAAAACAAGAACATATTAAGCATATGAACCCATAATGTCCCGTCTGAAGCTTGCCTACCCATGACATTTGGCAGGTAGGCGCCACCACGGTTTTATTAACATCCCAATGCTGCCCAGACTATGCCAATATTTTGAGTAAGGCACATGTTTGGGGAGTTTCCATGTCAAATCCCATTACTTAATTCTGTCACGTCCAACAAACCTGAACTGTCACAGTAAAGCATGAGGAGAATAAAATCATAACACTTCCTCGTTTTGTAACTGACCAGCTTCCAAATAAGAATTCTCTTCATTTTAACAATGTAAACAGTTTCAATGGCAGACAAGTTTCCAGATATAAAACCTGTTTTACACTTGGAAATTCAAGCATGAAATTTGATGGCTATGGATCAGAATATTTGACATATTTCTGTCATTTTCACCACATTTTATCTTGGAGATATTTTGCATTGAGTCTCATTTGGTCAATTTGGCAATCAATATTTGTATATCAATACATTCGTAACATAACTGGAGTTGACATACGTTTCACTGCAGCAATCCCTTTTCTAGATTGAAATTTCAGTATGTTTTTTGACATCCCATTTATTAAAGATGTCTCCAGTTATTGATACATTAATTTAGGCTCTTATGGCCTAAACGCGTTACACGTAACACGTAAATACTAATCTACGAGCGCACAAAATGACAACAAAAATATTTTGGAGAAAGATTATATGCCCTAATTGAGAGAACTGCATGCTTCATTGCACATAAAATGATCAGCTTGGCCTACAGCTTCATATTTCCCAAACTAGAGAAACATATATATGATAATGCTTATGATAAAGATTAATGATCATTCCCATTGAAGGGTGCAGTCAAGAGGCATTTAGGTGTGCAGGTCAGTAAGAAAATAACATTGTCTTAAAATAACATACCTCTCATAATGTGAAAGTATTTCCAAGCTAACTAAAGTCAAGTGATGAATGTTGGACAGTGGTATACACAGTAGAGATATAGTAAATGACTGCTGAGATGAGGAGATGGGCATATTCACATCAGGCGACTCTAAGCGAGTCTAAACACTTTACTTCTTTTTTAAATATTGTCCCTTTTATATTTTTATGTTCTCTGACGGTATATCAAAATGAAAAAGCCAACTTCACATACACGTGTTTGCTTGAGAGTATCTGGATGATTCGTTTCCCCTCACAGAGTTTTCTGATGTCCGTTGACGACATGTTTCCCTGACTCTGCGTCCGTCGTGCTGGTTGACAGATTCAATTTATCCAGACCTGAAAGCGAGGAGGTAACAACTTGAAACTAATTGAGCTTACAAATCGGCTTTTTAAAACCTCACAACTACAGCATGTGATGTATATGCACCGTCATCAGTGTATAGATAGACTGCTTCAGATGAATGCACACAAAGGCATGCGCATGCAGTGGAGGGATAAATAAAAGATTAAAATATGTGTAAGGTATAAAATAAGTAAATCAAGTCAAGTCAAGACAATGACTTACCGAGGGCTTTGAGAAGTTCCTCTCGCACGGCAGATGTGAATTTTCGGACCAGACACAATGTAGTCACCACAGCGAACAGAAGATTGTACGAAAGTACGATGTAAAAATTCCCAAGCCAGTTAAATCTTCCGAAATCACCCAGAAGATCAAACCTAGTAATTCCTGAAAAATATAAAGCAGGACACACAAAAAGTGTCAATATTCAGTTTTTAAGCTTGAAAATGACTTTTTCTATCACAACAAAAACAGCAACAAAATAGCTGTCACATAGTAGTACAGACCATGTATTTAGGGACCAATGTGATGATATATGTTGTGTAAACAAAATTAAAAGTCTACCATTTCTTTCATGGTTCGTGGTCATATTTTTTCATCATTTGGATGACCACAATCTTACAAGGCACCGTTGGGATACAGGTAGAAATGTGAATTACTGCATGGTGACAAAGTTGCAAATACGAGAGTACAATGTTTACCATTGTTTTATATTTCAAACATTGGGTCTGAAATTATAGATAAACTAAGAAAAATAATCAAATATGAGTACATTTCAGCTAATACTTTCAAATGTAAAAACAAACAAACAAACAAACGTATACAGTTGAAGTCAGAATTATTAGCCCAAATATTTCCCAAATGATGTTTAACAGAGCAAGGAAATTTTCACAGCATGTCTGATAATATTTTTTCTTCTGGAGAAAGTCTTATTTGTTTTATTTCGACTAGAATAAAAGCAGCTTTTAATTTTTTTAAAACCGTTTTAAGGTCAAAATGATTAGCCCCTTTAAGCTAATTTTATTTTCGATAGGCTACAAAACAAACCATCATTATACAACAACTTTCCTAATTATTACCCTAACCTGCTTAGTTAACCTAGTTAAGTCTTTAAATGTCACTTTAAGTTGTATAGAAGTGTCTTGAAAAATATCTAGTAAAATATTATTTACTGTCACCATGGCAAAGATAAATCAGTTATTAGAGATGGGTTATTAAAACTGTTATGTTTAGAAATGTGTTAAAAAATCATTCTCTCCATTAAACAGAAATTGGGGAAAAAAATAAACATGGGGAGCTAATAAATAAGGGGGGCTAATAATTCTAACTTCAGCTGTATATGCAGTTAAAGTCAGAATTATTAACCCTCCTGAATTATCAGAATAATTAGGGAAATATATTATTTTAATATTATTTTTAAAAATTTACAAGAGAGATTTTGTCATATTGCCAAACCCTATTATGTATATTATATTCCTTCTCTTTTAATAATTCTGAAGTGTTGTTGCTACATAAATATTAATTTATTTCATTTTATAATCATGTTTTATACTGATTTCCATCTAGGAATTTAGTTTAATATCCCAAAAGTATGCGGATGGATTTAGTTAGTGTAATTTGACCTCATGCTAAAATATATGTTACAAAAATATTTAAAAAGGCTGAGGCATAGGAATAAAGCCCAAAGGCTTTGGAATTTTAAATTCACAGTTTTTATTTAAATAATTTTTATGCCATTTCTATAAATAGAAAAGGATTGTGAAGAAAGGGAAGAGGTGCGTGGCTGGAAAGAAAAGAGTTAAAGTTAAAGAACGGGACTCATGATGAAGATGTGATAAAAATGCGATTCTGAAAGACACTTACAGAACTACAGCTCCATCAGATTATACAGAATGATAAAGCATCTTTTTCTCACATCTGCGATAAGAAAGCCTGCCGTTTATCTGCTGCCATATTTCATATAGAATGAAGTTTGTTTATTGTCCCAAGACTTTTTTTTCCCAAGACAAGTGGCACTCTGCTGATTATGACTAAATGATGCATGGCATGTGCTCATGTAAATAAGATGCATTTGTGCAGAATCAAAATCTGAAATTTGAGTACTGTGCAAAAATTAAACACACTGAAAGCTCTGTGTACAACCAGATATAAATTAACGCAACTACTATCTATCACTCAGATTTGGACGCAAACCTACAAAAATAACATGGTAAAAGTGATTATTTACATATTATTACACTAAAAAAAGACTTTTGCTGCTTGTTCAAACTACTTATGTGAAATGAGCTGAAACAACACAATTATTCAGGTTTTTTGGGCACAACTTAATTGTTTTATGTTCAATCCATGTAAATTTGTTAAAATGACCAAGTTAACTTAATTGATTTGTGTTGGGACAACATGAAGGAATTGTGTGGAACCCTGCATTTTTTTTACAGTATAAAGCTCTTGTAACTAGTAACTGTTACGTTAATTTAACTCAGAGCTTAAGCACAGAGTTCATTTACTTAATTTTAAGGCAATGCACATAAAATATGATTCAAAGATGACTCCTTAGATTGACTAATTTCTTTAAGTTAAGTGGCTGTAAACAATTTATTTGGGCAGAATCATTTTTGCAGAATTTAACATTTTTTAAATAAAGTCAACTAATCACTTAAAATGCGACTGGACCGTTCACTTTTATGTAAAGTCGTCACTTTTTCAGTGTAAGCAATACATTTTGTGATTTACTTTCTTGAAAAAAAGTTTTTCAATTTTCATGTACTATAAAAATCGGTTATTTTTGTTATAAATACAGTCAAATCTGTTTTACCCTAAAGATTACAATAGGTTTCACAGAATGAACATGAATTATTGTTTAACAACCATTTAGCATTTTTAAACTACAAATGACGAACTTTTAAATGCTGTAAAATTAGCTTTGTGGCTCAGAACAGAACAGAACAATCTGCCTACATTCTCCTTTTCCTCCTCAAGTTGTCCTGATTTTAGGCACTTCTTTAAATACCATCATAGCTCAACCTTTTTCTGGACTACCTCTAAATAAAACATAGCACACAACAGGCTGACTCTTGAGGAGAACTTAAAACAACTTCACTCTTTCCCATTCCAAATCCAAAGCATCATCAGAAAAGCATGAGTTGAAAGTGGTAAAAAAGGGTCATGTTTTTAAATAGACATATGTATCCAAAGTTTGATGTGCTTTAAACTTTATTTTTGAAGTTGAAGTTTTCAGACTGACCCACCAGCTTCAAAAACGGTCCAGAGATTACTGCAAAAATCCAACACAGAAGACTCGCAAATCTATAACTTGCTGACAGATTGAAAAGCTTGAGTTAATCTAATGTTCTCGTCCACTTTCACATTATTCTACAATGATTTTTTTTGTCCACTCTTAAAGGGAGCAAATAAACTTCAAAAGGAGAAACCAGATTTTATTAAACATGCTTTCCTGGATTTAATGACTAGCTAATGAGGACAATGAGCAATTTCAGTACTGCCATGAAAGCTAATCAATGAAACGCATACTATTTCTTTCTCAACTGTTTAGCTCCCCTAAGACATAATCTACTGTTATGGATATTTATTTGCCATGACGAACATATTGACAGAGTTTCTTCAACATGTCTACTCGAACTTTACAACTGATTTGCATCCTAACTGCACTAAACCGAATAAAATCAACCCTGATTTGAGCAAAATTAGGAGATTATTGGCTTTTACAGTGCTGAATTTACGGTTAAGTACAGTGGACCCTTGCTACAGTTTAATGCTGTTCACCTTTCCAGCCTTGCAGTATTGTTGATTTTTTTAGTGCATCTTGACATGCTTCTTTTTCTACAGCACATTGTGTTCTGCGTCCTGATTGGCTGTAGACCATTGTCAATCAATCTCCTCCATGCCATGTCTCTTGTACAGTACAGAATGCATTCAGCTTGCCATATTGATGTAAATCTTTAGCAGTTAGCAGTGTGATTCTAAAGTGCTATAATGTATGTTTGCAAGTTTTCTCCCCGGCAAAGCCCATAATGTTGACAAAACATTCTACACCGTCAAAGGCACCCTCGGTAGCACCCAAAAGACAGAGGAAGATGCTAACAATCGCACAAAAAGTTGAACTTCTGGATATGCTAAAGGAAGGTAGAAGTTACGCAGCTGTAGGGCCACCATTACGGAATAAATAAATGAGGATCAAATGGTTTTAATCTTTTGTTTCATTCTATAATACTGGACTTTCTACGAAGGTTTGAACTTTGAGAGTGTTTAAACTAGAGAAAAGTGTGAAATTAGTAATGCCTGTGTTTTACAGCCTTAAATCATCTATAATAATTGTAAAAAATAAAGCTGACTACTTCATGATTTTCACCTATTGCTGGTTATTTTTACAATGTAACCCCTGCGAATAACGAGGGACCACTGTACACTGTTATAGATCTGAACTGAACAACAGGGAAACTCAGACTTGATATAAACAGAAATTCTATTGGCGTTTACAGCACTAAATTCTAAGTTCTTCATAGATTTGGCTACTTTGCTGTTTACCATACTCCCAATTTGTATGGAGTAAAAGTCAAGCTATTTTTAAAGTGCTCTTATATATCAAAAGACATTATTTTTTTCCCCACAGGAGCCACCTTGTAATTATTCAATGAATTAAATAAAATAAGCAACCGACTCCTCTTCAGAATAAACAAAAAAGAAACAAACAAACAAAAAAAAAAAACACACACGAAGAGTTAAGTATAAAAAACTATATATATTTATAAATTATAATATAATATAATATATATTATATATTATGCATTATTTATATATATATT
>CAIGQQ010039163.1:1873704-1892970 GCA_903798035.1 Danio albolineatus
GCGCATTTAAAACAAGAAAGGGTTAAGGTGAGAGTTGTTAGCTATCTATGTAAAAGTCAGCAGTCACAAGTCAGTTTGCCTTTCCCACATTTTTAACAGGCTCCTGCGGTCTATGTACACACACATTTCAATATATAATGTGGACATCTCATAGACTTCCACTGTTTTAAAATCAGGTTAATGAGATTTTTACCTTTACCTCTACACATAATCATCACAAAAACAAACAGAAAACGCTTGAACAAAAACATTTGGCTGTTTTATAGATGAGATAGTTAGAACATCTTGGACAAGTATAGGTAAACCTGTTCACAAACACTCTTTTGCAGGACTTCATAGAGACTCGTATGGCTGTTAAGAAGATTTGAGAGTGAACGTGTTTTAATTAGTCTGCTTGAGACTTTGCGTGAACAAAGTTGAATTTCTTTGATAGAAAAAAGTCAACAACAACAACATGCAACCTCGCCTTTCATCGATTCAGCTCAGCAGAAATGTTGATATTTTTCTGAAGCTCCCAATGAGTCACTGTACTCACTCACTCGCACACAATGCTATTTGAACAGCTGTGTCTGTAGCTTGCCATGTTGTTTATTGCAGCTATTGTGATGGCTGCTCGTCTGTCTTTTTTCTCACTCCATTCTTGTATAAATCTCTATGGTAAATCCTGCTGGAATGCAACTTGTTAAATCCTAATAGTTGAAATTAGTTTACCAAAGAGTGTTTGTGTGTGTGTGTGTGTGTGTGTGTGTGCGCGCATCAGAGCAGCTGGAAAATGCATAAAAAGTAGTGGTATCCAAAATGAGACGAGCATTAAACAGCATGTTTATGGAAAGCTTAAGAAATGCATAGATGCTAATGTAGAACGATGTACACATGCAGATCTGGAGAACCTTACCGAGTGTTCTGGACATCACAGGCAAAGCTGAGCTCAGCACTAGTATGGATACACAGCAACCGATGATCTACAAGACATGAAAAAAAGATACAATTACAGCAAAATATTATTAAATATATATATATATATATATATATATATATATATATATATATATGTATGAATTAAATTTTCACCTAGTAAGCACATTAATGGGGAGGCTGTAACCTTCTATTTATGTATTACAGACAGTTTGTCACTAAGGTCATTCTAAAAATCAACAATCAGAGGAAATTCCCAAAGACAATGAAATAATGTGCCGATAATATTATTGCATTTTGGACAATGAGGTAAAACTGTTATTTATTTTACTACATTTATTTTGGGATATACAAGCTATATGTACAATATTAAATTGCCTTTCTTTAAATCTGTTGCTGACTGAAATATTGAAGGGTAGTCTGATAATATCATCCCTCACATTTTCATCAATGTTGCATTTTAAGTTTTTACTCAATGTCTTCTGCAATGAAATCAGATTGTCTGCTTTATACTGGTTTATCATGGAGTAAAATTTGGATATAATACTAATTATAATTGGAGAATAAACAATTATTGTATATCTCCTTGAACATTTTATAATGCAATACTGTAATCCAGCACTGGATTGCATTGTTGTAATCCAGCGTTGGGCAAAATATGGAAAAACCCAACTGTTGGATCAAAAAGCGCAATCTAAATTTAACCCAACTTTGAGTTTTCAATATTTGACCAAACATTGGTTACAATGACAGCTTAGAAATTTTATTTGAGTAAATAATTTGTATATTTTTTAATTGTGAGGTTAGGATTATTTTGGTTTTTGATCAGATGCATTCAGGTCAATGTGTTTGGAGGATGACATAAATGAAGCATTGAAACAATGAAGTGTTTGTGAATATTCTAAGCTTAACCTGTGATATTTTAAGCCAGGTGCACACTGCCACAATTTGGCTGTCTGAGAAGACTTTTGCAAATCCTAAACGATTTCTCTGATCCTAGGCCAAAATCTGCACTCTTCGATCTCTACTTTGACACGTTCACTGACAGCCAATTAATCATCATTGTGATCATATTTCACCTCAGATGAAAATTTTGCCATTGTCAGATGTTTCTGATGCACAGTCCTGCAGCCTTTTCACATTCAACAATGTGCACAAAACCTGATTATTCTATATTGATCCAGCAACTATTACACACACCAAAATCGCACACTGTCTGAGTAGATACTACTTTTGAATTTCATATGGGTAGCATGAATAAAAGTGCAGACATACTACAAGGCCATGTTGTCATTTTCACATGACCTACAAGCAAGATTTGTGTTGCAACATCCTATGTCCATTAGAGGCACACCTCACAATCTCGACAGCGGTAGTAGGTGATCATACTTCTCGTCTAGCGCTTTAAAATACTATTTCACATTATTCTGCATACTAAATTGCATATGAAAACAGTACATGAGCAATTTCAGACCAGATCACCAGATGTCATCAACAACTAATTTTGCATAATTAATCAAAATTGTGATTTTTTTAAGTTGCAATTGTCATGCACATCTTGTCAGGGAAGCGGAGCTCTGTGATTAGTAAATCTCCTCCAAAGGCCAGAGGGCACTCTCATGCAGAAACTGGAAATATGCAGCAAAGAAGAGACTCAGGGAATCCAACAGAGGTTTTAACCAGTGTTGCATCTGTTTTCCTGTGGAATCGGGCTAGTTTTGATCTGTGTGCATGAGATGTTTTTCTGTTCCATGGGTTAAAATCCCCACATATGCAGGCTCACAATCAACAATCATAAGGGAATATTATAGATTGTACATTGTGCACCCAGCTTTATTGTGACTTTACCACTGGAACTACAGAGGCAGTCATTTTAACTGTATTTCAGTTTTGCTATTTAATAACTTATAGCCATATAACTGTAATACCCTGACTTTTCATAATTGTATGTATATTTCTTTTTAATGTTGTTATATTATTAAAATTACAAAACGCAAACGCAATATAATTGTTTCTAGTGATCTTTTATTAGTTGTAATACAATATAGTTATTTAATAATATAATATAATTTAAAATGATATGATATGATATAATACTTCATTCATTCATTCATTCATTCATTCATTTTCTTTTCGGCTTAGTCCCTTTATTAATCCGGGGTCGCCACAGCGGAATGAACCGCCAACTTATCCAGCATTTGTTTTACTCAGCAGTTGTTTTTGCCCTTCCAGCTGCAACCCATCTTTGGGAAACATCCATACACACTCATAGACATTGGACAATTTAGTCTAGCCAATTCACCTATACCAAATGTCTTTGGACTTGTGGGGGAAACCGGAGCACCTGGAGGAAACCCACATGAACGCAGGGAGAACATGCAAACTCCACACAATATGCCAACTGACTCAGCCGAGGCTCGAACCAGCGACCTTCTTGCTGTGAGGCGACAGCACTACCTACTGCGCCACTGTGTCGCCATACTTAATTCAAATTAATATAATTATAATAATTTAAAGGAATTAAAATATAATAACAGTTCTAATAATAGTTGTTTTAAATTACCATAATTACAATTCATTTAATCTGATTACAATCTGGGCAGGTGCTGTGCCACAGTGGGTATGTCGCTCACAACAAGAAGATCGCTGGTTCGAGCCTCAGCTGGATCAGTTTTCTGTGTGGAGTTTGCATGTTCTTCTCGTGTTTGTGTGGGTTTCCTCCGGGTGCTCCGGTTTCCCCCAAAAGTCCAAAGACATGCGCTATAGGTGAATTAGGTAAGCTAAACTGTCCATAGTGTATGTGTGTGATTGAGAGTGTATGGGTGTTTCCCAGTGATGGGTTACAGCTGGAAGGGCATCCACTGCGAAAAACATATGCTAGATAAGTTGGCGGTTTATTCCACTGTGGCGACCCCTGATTAATAAAGGGATTGAGCCGAAAAGAAAATACATAAATGAATGATTACAATCTAATTACCAGAATTATACAATATATATATAATTTAATTGAATTGATTGGGATCTAATTACTGAAAATTATAAAGTTTGTATTAAAAGAGGCGGGGCTTAAATTGGAAATCCCGTCCTAATTCCAGGGCCAGAAGTCATCAATTAATTTGACAGTAGCAGGATCATATTTTCTCTCACACAAAAGAGTTTTGAATCTACTTTGAACTACCATAGCGGTCAAACTGACAGCATGCATTTCAGTGTCCGCTACTTCCGCTATTATCCCTTTGGAAGTTGCCTAGCAAAACCATTTTCTTACAGCCAAAACATAACTACTGCAGACTGTCTTTTAAAACAACATATTCATTGCAATGGAAAAAAAACTTGCTCTACTGCTTGCCGAACATGAGATGCGCACATTCACGGGAGGTCTAGTAACTCCTAATACAAAAGGGATAGAATTTTTAGGGTATTGGCTTCATAAAATACAACAACAGACATTAATTCATTAACTGCATTTTATATGAGAACAGTCAGAATGACCGCCATGGCCATTCTAGTAGTAATAGAGTTCTGGTAGTTCCAGTGTTAGGACTAAAGGAGCATTGCAGATCCTACCGTTGTCATGTTGGTGTCGTCCTTTCTAGGAGTGAGTTCCTGAAAGATACGAAGACTGTAGAAACCAACCACAGAGGAGACCAGCAGGTAACTGTTCCAGAGTTAAGACTAACACAGTCGTTTCTCAGCACTCTCAAACACACTCTCAACAATCGTTGGGCAAACAAGTTTGATTCCCTTTACTAAACACACACAGTCTGTGATCAAACACAAAACTGAAGCTTATGCAGCATTAGAGAAAAGGATACAACATGAGGATGATTTCAACAACCGCCTGGGCAACTCCAAATGTGGATAAAGAGGCATTGCCAATGTCTCTTTCCTGTTCAAATAAAGAGGAAGAGTTACTGTCAGTAGTTATTATTTTTTTTATTAGCTGGATGCAGAATATGATCATACGTGCATGTCTCACAAAAGCAGCAGTTGTGTTTTAGGGACTGAAGCAATACTCTTACACAGAGTGAGAGCATGTAGTGGACGTGTTTTAGCGACATGCCCAACGCAAAGGCTCCTGTTACAACTGAAGCTGTGTAATCTAAATAAGACTACAGTGTTGACACCTCAGTGCTTCAGGCAGTGAGGGCAGAAAAAAGCACCACAAATATTTGGAGCTGTTCTGAGTGAACGCTATTATGAAGAAATAAAACGTATAAAGCTCAGATTAGCAAAGTTTCCCCTCTCACCAATGAGGACAGACAGAGTGAAATTGGCGAAGTAATGAATGGAAGCAGATGAAAGAAATCTTTTTAAATTCACCGCCGCTCACACACGCATAATATGCGAGCAGGTGTTCAAACAAAAAAGAAAAAGAAAGGGGGGGGGGGGGGGGAAGGCAGTGGTGCTCTTACAGTAAGAGGCTGCACAGAATGAACGGCTGCCAAAAATTAGGAGAAAAATGTGAAGAAGAGAAAAAAAAAAAGAAACCAAAACAAATGCGCTGGCAAACAAAGTTTTTCGATCTCAGGCCTTTAATATCTTTTGAAGTCATTGATGTGATCTAAAGGTTTGGATTGGAATTAATACAATAAAAGCCTACATTTATTTGACATAATTTATCAATGTAAAACAACCTTAGTCTGGGCTTGACATGTTAAAAAAAAGAAAGAAAAATCAATCATCAGTCTCGTTCTAATGATGTGCGTTTGACAGTAGACCAATTCAAAGTCAACAGAGCATGTAAAAATATTTATGGTGATCTTTCTAACTGGATTAGATCAAATCTGAAGCAGATTTTATAATGTCACTCTTGCTTGTTGTTATTGATGACAGGCCTGCCTGAAGAAAGTTTACATGTGATTGAAAACCTGTTTGCAAAATATGATCAAACACTCACTTTTTAATATTACTTTTTAAGCATCAAAGAAAACTGGCCTGGAGTTAATAAAAAGGAACTGAACCCAAAATAGGTGATGCCATCAAACAGCATTGACTAAACAATGTTTACTATTGCACTGCATGTAGCAATTACATGCAAAATAACTGTTTTACCTTGACGAACTGTAATGCTGTCAAAGATGTCTACCTGAACTGAAAATAGAAATGCACTGCTGGTTTCAGAGCAAAGGACAAATTTGTAGTGATGTCTCAAATGATGCACTATTCACATTGCACTATTTACTCAAGCATTTAGCATATGAGTTTATACATAGTGCATATGAATGCAGTATGTACTCAACAGCCTCATCTTTAGACTTTCTTACTGGACAATCATGCAAAACTCATTCTAGAAATTGAGGGGTGCATAATTTTGCTTTCCCAGAGATGGGTTGCAGCTGGAAGGGCATCCGATGCATAAAACATATGCTGGATAAGTTAGTGGTTCATTCCGCTGTGGCGACCTCAGATTAATAAAAGTAACTAAAACGAAAAGAAAATGAATGAATAATTTGCATATTAATATTTAGAGTGAATCTGGTTGTTTGCTCATTACTTTTTCATGCTCTCAGAATCTGGAAGAAATTTATACCTTCAATACCTTTTTTGATTTGTGCATCTGTTGAACTGTTGTCATAAAATAGTTTACAGCAGCAGAAAGTCTAGCAGCTATATATGTGTTCTTTATAAACAGATCTCCGTTGTTGACAGCTGTGTCATGTGTTTGGTGTTTGTTAGGAATGCTTAAAGGTGCTATAGAATGTAAATCTAGGCTTAATTAAATACTAAGGCCCAATCCCAATTCTATTTTTGTACCCCTACCCCTTCCGCTTTAAAGCTTACCCCTAAGAATTGGGACAGCACTTCAACACCTGCACACGTCATCACGATCTCTTGCTTCATATGGGATCAGACGATCACGACTGCTGTAGTTATTGCAGTTGTGTTATTTTTTAGTATTTATCTTCAGGAAATCACTGAAGGCGTATATCATATTATCATAACGATCTAATGTGGCAATAAGATTGTAACTGTACTGTGCATTTACTCCGTGGCCATACTCATCTATGTAACACACGAAAACAACATTAACATTATAGCAGACACTGTAAAAAGCTCATTCCCAGCCACTAGACATTACTGACAGGGGATTCGAGTGTCATCGTGTGTCAGAATGTTGTGGGACTGCTGTACATGAGTTATGATTATGGATTATAGATCGCGAAATTTAGCGTTTTTTTTTTTTTTAAGCATGACGGTAAAACACAAATGCGGTTATGAATATATTAAAACATTATATTAAATTATAATATTATAATATATATTAAATGTTTGTTGTAATATATTCCAAAAAAAATTGTAATAATGACAAAAAAATACTAATTTGGGGATCTCCTTACTTCCGCGTTCAATTGTGGCAGGTGTATTCTGGGAAATTTTCTTACCCCTCCGTTTTAAGTGTAGTCCTGAAAAATCTTCGTTCGAAGGGGTGTATACCCCTTGCCCTTAGCCCTACGCCTTCAAGCTGAAGAGAATTGGGACACCCCTTCCCCTTGACGTGAACGAGCAAAACGAGGGGTAGGGGTAAGGGGAAGGGCTAAGGGGTGTTAAGTAGACATAAATCGTAAGTCTCAAACACCATCGTTTCCTCCTTATGTAAATTTATGCAAACAAAAGACCACAGAAAAATATGCAAATGAGAACATAACACAGGCTGTTACATAACACTTGAGATTATCAATATACATGCCTGCAGAAGTGTTTGATTGGACGCAAAAGCTTCCTAGTGTGTACAAACAATGATAAAACATTTCCTTAAGTTCGGAGCTTGTTATATTTCCTATATTAGAAAATGATAAGGTTCCAGATGTATGTTCACACCAGCCTGAAATGAAGTGGCACGATTAAAAAACAGGTAGAGTGTGTATACATGTAACGTTGCCTGGCAGCCAGTCTCTCCTGAGCTGGCTATTTAACAGCCTGAATATCAGGAAGAAAAAAAAAATCAGTCCCAAAATTAGAAATATCTGATAATCGTTCAAATCATTGTCAACATTACATTTGCATTACAAAGATAGTGACGGACACTGTTTTGTTACATTCCAGTGGGCTCCGTTATCATTACCACCGCAAAAATGGCAACTGTATCTGTGCAGACTGACCTGGATTCAGCATGGAATGGGAAAGTTAAGCAAAGAGAACCTTTTGACCCAAACGTTGGCTAATGTCAGCCTCTTTGATCATGTAGAATTCTAATTTAGCCTTTATTTCACATACAACACATAACTCAGAGGCATACTAGTTTATTGTGCTTACACTTTATCCACCACTTCAGTTGAAGTGATTATCATTTGACAAGGCATCTATTCATTTTGTTTAAACGTTTTCTGAAGTATGATTTTTTGTACGTGTGAATTTCAAAGTACTGCGTGTTGATCTTCAGTAACAGTAATAAATAAACAGCAGGAGCATCAGAGCAGAGCATATTAATATCCTCGACGTATCTAAATAAGGTAAAACCAGAACATTTAATTCAAGGGGTAATTCCTAATGCTGTAGATGGAGATGTAATACCATTTCTGGAGAATTTTTGCACTTACCTAAGCCACATACATTCTATTTAGATATCAGAATCAAAATCAGAAAGAGCTTTATTGCCAGGTATGTTCACACATACGAGTAATTTGTTTTCGTGACAGAGCTTCTACAGTGCAACAGAATTACAGAGGCAGGACAAAAACAGATAATAAATATATTTTAAAAGAGAAGAACAATGAGAAGAACATCAGAGAACAATGGCACTATTAGCATCTCTTATTGACTGATTTTAAGGATATTTGTATGTACTTTCCTTGAGGTGTGTCTTACCTACACTACATGTTTAGATTTGCCTCAGCAACCACTGATGAACGATAATAATAAAACAGCAACTAAATCTAAAGGATTTTGCAAAGCCTTTTATTTCATAAAGCTGTTTACTGACAGGTTAGAGGCTAAATGTCATCTGTTGACTCTTATCAAAGGTTCAGAGGTCAAAAAGAGAAATGTGATCCCTCAAGCTTTCCCTCTCATCTCGTTCCATCACTCCTTCTGCTCCGTATGACAAGTGAGATACGGGTTCGGATGAGAAACGGACATTAATGAGGCTGTTTTTAGCATCGACGATAATTCTGAATCCGTGGGGAGTGACAGCAATAAGACTTTTATTGCAGTCATTAGCAACAGTGCATCAGACAGCTTAATGCAAGCAGTGCCACTGCATTAGATGTCCTTACCTCATAGCCACATTTACGACACACTGCCTCATCTGACGCTCTCGACGTTAACCTAGTTACCTTAACTCGCATCAATCTCTGTAGCGGAATGCAGATCCCTTCATCCCAGCTAATGTGAAACCCTTCAAACAGACATACAGACACTGCTTCTGGGTTGTCGTTGGTACATGAGATCTTAAGCATGGCACCAGTCCAGCTCATCAAACGCATAAACCATTAACCAGTCTGTCAAGAGGGCCCTTCGTCTCTGAACACTGTGACAAGTGTAATTTGGGGGATTTTCAGTCAAGCGTCATGCCAAGGCAAATATCGACACTAATAAAATAATTAGAATGAGGAGCGGGCATTCGCACAGAGCAGCTAAGCACTATCAAACCCTGGCCAGAAAAAATGTGGTGTTCCCTTTGTTGTGGTAAGAAAAAGGTATAAAGCAGAAACAGCAGGTGGGAGTGGTGAGGTAAGGTGAGAAAAGACCATTATTGTATGGAAGGAAAGAAAGTGAGAACAACATTATGTTTAAGAAAACAGAAAATGATGTAATTGTTAATGCCGAACCTGCTAAAAGAGTTTAAGTTTAGTTAAGAAATTCAAATTTAACCATCCATAGCTTGTAATTACCTTGTCAAAAAAGAAAACTGACACTGTCTTTAGCGTAGTGCATGGAAAACCGTGTGAAAGTTAAATGGTGGTTTCATTACAGCTGTTTGACTCAAAGGACCTCAGCCAAGTACTCAGAACACCCAGTTAAGATGAATGAGTTCCGTGTCCAGAGTTTCACACACATTCAGTGCATGAGCGCCTTTGAATTAACATCAAGCAAAGCAGACGCGAGTAAAACTCTGATAAAGAGCATCAAACAGCTGCGACATGATACACATCTTCAGCTTTCTTCTCCAGCGCGCACCTGAACATATCTGGAATTTGATTTGCACTGACGCAAAGCATGATTTTAGCAGGACGCAAGTGAAAGAAGGGAAAAAGCTGAGTGTGTGTTTGTTTACATTTACGAGTTTGTCACCTTTCACTTTTCTTACCGTTGAACCCTTTGGCATGGCTGTCTCATCAACAAGCAGGTACACAATGTTCAGGGCAACCAGGAGAACAGAAATAGTCTAAAAAAAAAAGCAGCACAGAAACAAACATGAGCATTAACAATAGGCATGGGACGATAACCGTTTTCAAGGTATAATGCGGTATGGAAAAGTCAAGGTTTTAAAACTGCCAAAATTCTTTAATACCGTTCCTAATTGCCCGTTTCCGCTGAGTGGTACAGTTTGGTACGGTGCAGGTTACCTTTATCAGGCTTGCGTTTCCACTGCTAAAGGGTACTCTTTTGGTGGGCGTGGTGTACGACAGAAAGTTTCAGTCAACATCATTTTCGCTCGTGGGTCGTTCACAAATCATATGAGAAGCACTTCTCACAAAACAGAGGCTTTATTATACACATAAACACTGGTGTATAAATGTTCATTACTGACATTTCTATGAACATGATCTGATTATAACTAGATCAATGATGCGAAATAGCCTACTGTCCGCGGTTATATAAAATAAATAAATAAATGCAGCATATATGAACACATACAGCCAGTTACAGTCTCCGATATGTTATCAAGTACAGATAAACACACAGCAGACATTTATGTCTTATTTAGGTTCAAAAACAATACGAAATAGAGCCCACAGTCAGTGCAAACCTCTCATCTGTGTCTTTAATCTTCACCAGCACATGTAGCCTCTCGTTAGAGAGTAATTTCGTCTTTCCGAGTTCAGTAGTCCAGGTTAATCCAGCAGTTTCTTCATGTTGAAACATTTCAAATATTGACGCACACGCGGGCGCAAGTGAGAAAGCGGAAGCACTCGCGCTTTAGACTGGCTCATAAAAACTACCGGGCACAAGGGACAATCTGCTCTTCTCTTGGCTTTGTGGCTGTTCAAGACGACGACAAGGTTTGTTTGAGCTCGGGTCAACCCTGGCTTGTTATTATATGTTTATATTATTTCTGTGTATTGTCTCTCTGCTGTGTATTAAACATGGCGAGTGCTTTGTTTTCATTCTGGCTTGTTGCGCGAGTAAATGACGTATCTTTGTAAACCAATAGCGTTCAGCTGTGCGTCTAGCTCCGCCTTTTGGTACCCTTTGCAAAGGGTGACCAAAAAGTGGTTCGGTTCAGTACGCTTTTAGACAGTGGAAACGGCCTTAAAAGCATACCGAACCGTACCATACCGTACCACTCGGTGGAAACGGGCCATTAGGTATCTGTAAGATTTCTTAGTTACATTTTTTTTAGGACAACAGTATCTCCAGCAGAAAAGATATCCAGAGATGCCATTTTAAATAGTAAAGAAATGTGTGTTATTGAAACTAATGAAGATAGCAGAAGTCAATGATTCTTTTTCATTAGTTAGACTTACATGTTTACTGCTCCAAAATATATTAAATGTTTCTCAAAATAAAATATGATGTGTTTTTTTTTACCCAGACACTTAAAAATAATATATTTTAGAGCAGTAATCACAATATTGTCAAATCGTGAAACCGTGATATTTTTGCCCAAGCTTATCATAATGTCAGAATCTTATACCGGCCCATGCCTAATTAACAACACTACAGAGAAACAGCAAACCAACTTATGCACTAAACAGCATCATATCAGACTTTTTTTACAACCATGCAAAGTGTAAATGAACACATACAGTTCCAGCAAGCAGGATCAGCATCACTATGGGGTAAAGGAGGTTCTTTTCCCAGGCTGAGGCCTTCTTTCGCCTTTCTAGGATTCAACAGGAGAGAAACTTGTCAAGTGCACATATTGTAGACTGACTGAACATGCAGAAAATTATACCTAAACCCTATAATTAGTCAAGATCTTCCAGTGTCTGAGAAAAACAAACAATTAAATGCTTAAATAAGCAGTGTCTTTAGTAAGGTGAAAAATCCATTTAAAACAGGAACATTTTCAAAACATCTTTCAATCAGCAAAGCTATAAAGTATGGCACTGTTTATGTAAGTGTATCACTTTACAGTAAGTTTCAATTTGTTAACATTATTTGTCTCATATTAGCATCACAAATTAATAGGCCTGTCACGATTTTCTTTTTTTTGTTGTATGATCCATTGCACCAAAATATATTGTGATAAACAATATTATTGTATTTTTAAGACCAATCAATGCCACTCATTATATATTGCCAGAAAGACAATATAATATCATAATGCAAGTACACTCTTCCAAAGACCACATAATTTTTTATTCTTAAAGGTACTTTATGTAAGATTTTGACTCTTCTAAAGCATAAAAATACCATAATATGTGTGCAGATATTTAAAAAACATGCCAAGTGAACATTCTTGTTTATCTGAAAAACAATGCTGAAGTCAGATATTCTGCTTTGAAAATGTGTTTTACATGCCGGAATACTCTCTTTATTTATGTTCTTTTAACCTGGCCAATTATATTTCAGCACTCTGGGTTGCCTTGGTGGAAAACCCCGTATTTCATTCATTCATTCAGAAAGGCTCTGAAAGCATACGTCCGTGACCGAAATGCAACCTCTGGTGGACATTAGCAGACACCGAAATGAAAGAGATCCAGTTCCACTGGTTATTAATTAGCAAATACCTCAAATCAAACTGACTAAAAACATTACATTAAATTTGTAAAGCTGAAATTAGTTGAAACCTGATTAACTTATTAAATTAGGTTAAAAAGTAACATAAAAGCATTTGTTGTCATGACCTTTTGACATATAATTTTTGCAGTGCATGTTAACTGAAGTAAACCTACATCAATTAAAGGGCATTTATATCCCATAGAGTTCAGAACAACAATGATAAAGCTCAAACATTAGGTCTTCTCCTGCTCCGCTCACGAAGAGGGTCTTCTTGAGCATCTTTTCTGTATCCCAGTGTCCGTCACTCCTGTACCGCTCTGTCCTCTACTCTCTCCTTCTCACCATCTCTCGCTCTGGCTCAGAGGTTGGCAGAGTTCCCTGCATATGCACCATGCTGCCTCTAAATTAATGACCGCACTTGGAGAGACAGCCACAATAAAGTTTGCATCACACTCCAATATCCTAAGTGCCTTTGTGGCCTCCTCTCCGTCCAACTGCTCCTCTCTCCGGAATCATTTATAAAACCCCAAAACACAGGCTGACGTCGAAAATGATACAGTCATACCCCATCTGGCCTCGCTCCAAATGACTGTTCGTATTCAAATATGCACAAACTTTGCAATTCGACAATATTACGAGTGGATAGATACTGCAGCCTACACATCTTTGAAAGCGACAGAACTGCACTTTAATTAGTTTCATTAGTTGTTGAAAACATCTCTCACCGAGTTTGTGTCTCTGATTGCGAACGCTGTCCAGCTCTTTGTGGAGATGGTGCTGAGAGTTTCCATGGAGATAAGAGTTTGACGTCGTACCTGAGTGACAAAGACAAGAAGAGCCAAGCAATGAAACAAAGAGAGAGAGAGAGAGAGAGACTTTCATTCTGTTTACCTTGGCTTATTAAGAGCTTCAGTTAAGAAGATCAAACCGCTAGGAAACATTAGTGATGTGAACATAAATCAGTGGTTTGATCGCTGTTATCTTTACCCTATACTTAAGTGCCTACTTAATATATCACGTCATTTGTCATAGAGTCTGTCAAGAAGGAAAAACAGATTCTTTAACTAGAAGCTGCTACACTATGGAGGTAGCGGTTCAATGGCTGAGAAGTGAGAATGAGCTCAATACCCTGCAGGTTTGTCTCTATAGTTCAGCCATACTGTATACTGGAGAATTTGTGTTAAAGCGTTCATTATCTGCATTGCTAATCATGTCACTTTCCACAGCTGCAAGTAATTAGGAAAATCTCTTGAGTGACACACGACTGCAATCTCAAGCGTGGTCGACAATGCTGCAAAACAATGCTTTGGAAAATAAACAGCTGCATTAAAAATGACATTGAATCATTATCTTTTAATGTAAAGTAAATTTTCTGATGTATTTGGGTCACTTTCGGTGCCATATTTTATTCACTGTCTGAAACGGTGTATGATAAAAATAACTTGGTGTAATTTGTATAATAGCAAAGCTGCTGCAACAAAAATGGTGCTAAGCAGTAGTAAAACATATTAAAGACATTCAACCGTTTCACTTTATTCCAATGGCTCATACAAGGCAAGGCAAGTTTATTTATATAGCACATATACAGTGGCAATTCAAAGTGCTTTACATAAACAGAACTAAAACTGAAGTATAATGAAATAAAAACAAATAATAAAAAAACAGATTAAAATGAGTTAAAACAAGTTATAAAAGAATTAAAAGAAAAGAAAGACACAGTAGTGTGATCTGACGGACATAGCACAGTGCTCATTCAGTAAAGGCACAGCTAAACAGATGTGTTTTCAGTCTTGATTTGAATGTGCCTAATGTTGGAGCACATCTGATCATTTCTGGAAGTTGATTCCAGAAGCGAGGGGCGTAATAGCTGAAAGCAGATTCACCCTGCTTTGACTGAACTAAGCATGAAGAACTTTGACTGAACTAAGCATGAAGAACAATATTATTAACACATCTGATGTCGAAGCAAAAGATTTTTTTGCACTCAGATTTTTTCATTAGTGGAAGGAATCCTGGGATATCTTGCTTTATATAATACATAGCACATTATTTAAAAGATGTAAATGTTTATTGGATGAATGCCGCATGTGACCTGTCCTGTGAGTGGTAAATAACACTCTAGCATTTCACATCCTTGTATATTGTGAAAGAACCCATGGCCACTGTAACATTCGTACACTACATGATTTCAAACTGCACAGATTCAGCACCACAAAAGTCAGGGCTTCATAACCCCTGGTGTTTCAATCCTGCTTCAAGATTATAAGAGTGAAACATTACTTCAACAAAAATGCATGGTTCTGAATATTGATAACCTGCGATTTAAAAGCAGTGTAACAAGCTCTTTTGTCTGTTTTCCTTTTTGTTTAGACTTACAAAACTGAGAGCTTGTATCATAAGAGAAAAAGACTTTTACACTGTAAAAAAATCCAACTTACAATTTGTTAATTTAGTTTAAAATTGTAAGCTAGGTGGACATATTTTTGAGCTCAGAGTTGAATTTACTCATAAAAATGATTCAACTGCATGTTTGGAACTGTTTGTTCAATGAAAGTAAAAAATTCAGTTGAGGAGACTTTAAATTTTGATTTCTCCATATCTTCAAAAAATAAAAAGTTGGTAACACTTTATTTCGATGGTCTATTTAAATATTAGTTGACTGTCTACTTAATATCTGTTGATACAGACATTCAACAGACATTTAAGAAACTTTGCAAGTACATGTCAACTTACATTAACCCTACCCCAACCCCAACTCCAACCTAACAGTCTACTTACAATCTAATGAGAATTAGTTGCAATGTAATTTAAATTCAACAAACGGACCATCAAAATAAAGTGTGACCAAAAAGTTGAGTTAACTTAAAATGTTAAAGCAACCGGCTGCAACGAAATTTTGAGTTTATCAAGATTCAGTGTTTGAAGCTGTGGCAAATTAATCCGTAAAGTATATTTGACTTAAACCAGCCTCTTTGGTCAACTTAATAATTTAATTTGGCACAACATCAAACACTGAAGCTTAATGAACTCAAAATTTCTTTGCAGTCGTTTGCTTTAACATTTTAAATTAACTCAACTTTTTATTTTTTACAGTGTAGAGATCAGGATCTTAGAAAAACATATTTCAACTTTTAAAAAATTTGGTCATTTTATTTTGATGGTCCGTTTGTTGAATTTAAGTTACATTGCAACTAATTCTCATTAGATTATAAGTAGACTGTTAGATTGGGGGTAGGGTTAGTGTAAGTTGACATGTACTTACAGTACAAAGTTTCTTATAGTCAGTTAAATGTCTGTTGGATGTCAGGATATTAACAAATATTAAGTAGACGATCTACTAATACTCAAATGGACCATCAAAATAAAGTGTTACCAAAAATTTTTTCATTCTTATATACAAAGCAGCTGCTTTAAAAGCATACAAAAACACGTAACATTGATTGACTTCTGAAGAGGAATAGTGCACACTATTTTCAAAGATTTTAGGAAGTGTACATGTGTCAGCCTCCTGTATTTTTGCATGCCATCAGTGCTTTTATTTGGGTTTGCACATACAATGGTTTAGGATTAACATGTTACCCACAACATAGATGGTTGCATACAAGGTGATGATACACAGCATAACCTTAAGAGCAATTTACTTTCCCATTGAAAATGGGCAGAAAAACTGTATCTGGATCTGTTAGTTTTGCCGTCAGCAAATTAGTTTGATACTCCAAACTAGAGGTCTGCATTCCCACGGCTAAAATTCTGAATAAAATGCAGTAGCGATCCGTAACTCTGGTGTAATCTGAACGGGAGGCAGTCTAACAATATAGCGTTCGTTTGTTCAATCGTTCGTTCCTTCAGTACTTCCTTCCTTCCTTCTTTCCTTGACTGACTGACTGACAGACAAGAGAATGCGCATCTGCCATGGTGCTTTGTGTTGCTTGTTATAGACTGTCTGTAGCATCCAGCTGTTTTTTATTTTGGAGGCGTATTTAAATCGCTATACATTTTACATTCTTCCTTGGCCCAATATATACCTGCTATGTGTATAGAAATAATGCAGATATGATATATGAAACACAATTAGTAGTTGGCAAATAAATCGAGTGGATTTGTTTGTAAACCTGAATTTGAAAGAGTCAGTGCCTCACCAGCCATAAACCTCATCGCACGTCACTGTTTAAGGCGGCACTCATGTCTCATCACAAAGGGTCAAACAAAACTGACAATTTAACCTACACTTTTCTCTGTTATCTCTCTCTTTTGGTAGTACCCAATTTGGCGAGATTTTGGAAACCAGACCTAAATTTAGTGGGAAAGGTCAGGTTGGGTAGAAAACGGAGCAGGTCGGGTAGCAGGTGAACAAAGGCTGAATATACAGCAGGAGCAGTCGGGTGCGGAATAAAACCTGGTGGGAGCGGTCGGGAGCAGGACTAAAAATTTCAGTACCACGCAGATCTCTACTCCAAACAAAATGCTAACAGCGAATCACGTGACTTGGAGCTGTCAAAAAACTCAAATAAGATAGTGATTGATCAGCGACAGTGTAATGAGGAAAAGCAGTAAACTCATTTATATCATTTATATTATATTTTAAAGCAGTTAGCTTATAACTCTGGAATATTGTCACATCAACACAAAACAGGGTAATGTCATTTAATGCTTACATTACCAATTTAAACGTATAGTAAGCAAATTAGCTTCCATGTATACTTTTGTGTAGGCCCAAAGTTTAGCTGTGTTTTTTTATGCATTTATAACTTCATGACCGGGGCTCAAAGAAAGCTGCTGGGAGCAGATGTAACAATACATTTATGTTGTGCTAAATAGTTGCACTGCGTCTCACCCGTTTGCCCATTGATGGCAACATTTCCCTAAAAGTCGCCCTGTGTATCATCACCTTAACTGCAGAGCATAGGCCAGACATGTACATGCTGAAACTGGTTCTGACGGAAGAGGGGACTGAGGTTTCTTCAGAACACTGTCTGTGTGTGTGTGTGCGTGTGTGTGTGTGTGTGTGTGTGTGCGTGTGTGTGTGTGTGTGTGTGTGTGTGTGTCAGGAGGTGAGAGTGAGAGGGCAAAACCAGAGAGGGGTTCTCCAGGAAAACCACAGACTTCTGTCTCATTTATCTCTTATTTATCTGTTTCATTCGGGTGTTTTTTTTTCACCCATTACAGTGGTTTGTTTGCTCCTCAAAGCAGAGGATTGGTTTGCACAGCCTCGAGGGACACACACTGGCAGATCAGCAGCAATTAGTTCAGTGTTACACCGTTACTGGCGTGCAATAAAAACACAATCTTTCATCTTTTCACCGACATGAGGCTGAGGAGTCAATCACTTTGATCAAAACGTGATTATTATTATGATGATTGTACCACGCCCTGTCTGGTAGAGGTTCAGGTTCATAAAGAAATCTATTAAACGAAGAAAAAAAACACAGCAGGTGTGTTTCTGAACAAGTACTTGTCCATACTAGTGATTTTTAGGGAAAATCTGTACCCTCCAACCAAAATTGTGAGAACAATGAGATAGGAAATGTCACTATTAGCTGATCAGGACTGGATTGTTCTGTCAAACATGGCTCGAGGCTGCCCTGAAGGCCTAACACGAGGTGAGTGAAAAGTGAGAGAGAGAGAACAACAGTAAGACATCTGGATGAATGTCTTTTTCTTGTCAGACATGTTTCATGGAATCACCTTGCACTCCATTATTTATACCGATGTTTTTAAATTTTAGGTAATGAAAATTCCTTCTAATTCCTCAATTCATGTCAAAGATTTTATAGAGAATGATTCATTTATACATTTAACTTTTTAACCTTTTGATGTGTAATCAAAATGTCATATTTTTACACTCGTCTCTGGTGACACCTGTCAGAATTCTCAGATCACTTTTGGACAGGTATGCTTCTCTTACACTCACAGTACCAGTGAATGGATTCTCTTTGAACATGGACAGTGCGCACACACATGTATGTTACATCACTCATGATATGAGTAGATCTTTGCAGAACTGAGATTGTGGAAGCATGCTTCTACTATTATTACTTAAATAGGTAATAGGGATATTAAACCTTCTTGAACCCATCCTAAACAACAAATGCAAGCTCACAAACATTTTTGAAAGCAAAACAATCATCGTCATGTTAAAATCCTATAAACAACTGATGTGAACCAAGCCAGCGCTCTACATTTTTTGATACCGTCTTAAACTTGGATGAATGGCATGTATTGGTCGAGACAACGTTTTCATTTTGACTTTGTAAACTCTCAAATATGGTATTCTTTGGTAATGTATATGACTGTAATACAAAAACATTTCATTAATCTAAGTGCATTAATATAAACAAATAAGCTTTTAATCGAAACAAAAATGTAAACTATAAGCATATTGGTCAAAAGCTTGGAAAAGTCTCAAATAACAATGTAAATTAATTAATATGTATTTACTGCACTGTATCAAGTCTCTGTAAATCACACATTATTTGTCTTTGTATATATATATATATATATATATATATATATATATAT
>CAIGQQ010039163.1:1928351-1948980 GCA_903798035.1 Danio albolineatus
AAGTTTAAATAGGATTTCAGTAGTCTGGCTTTGACAAGCCAGCCTAATAAATAGGATTTCAGTAGTCTGGCTTTGACAAGCCAGCCTAATAAGTTTAGAAAGGATTTCAGTAGTCTGGCTTGCTTTCACAAGCCAGCCTAATAAGTTTAAGTGAGATAACAGTATGTTGGCTTTTCAAGCCACCATAAATATAGGGATTGTGTCACAAGTTGTCACTGAACAATTGTGCGAATATAAAACCAACTTTACCTCAATGAAAACATAGGCTGGTCTAACGTCAATATGTTAAATAAAACACATCAGTCAGACTAATTAGTTGGTAAGAGTTTATGCAACTGGCCCCAAGTTTGCCAAGTCAGAGAGGCACATTATATCCTAACACCCAAAATAAACACTGCAAACCTGCAATGCTCATGTGTACACCAACAACTGTAAACAAGCTGTCAGTGAAGAACCGTTAGGATTACTCAGATGTCAGTTGACGATCAGTCTGCCCTAATTCTACTAGTTTTAGAAATATAACGCAAAGGTCACACAGCTTCATGCATAGAAATACAGACAGCTACCAATAACTTAAAGAATGCGTTTAGTTTTGTGCTAAAAGTCAATTAAATTGCGATTTCGTTGACAGAAAGGGATTAAAGAGCTCAATATTGTTGCTAACGACAAGCTAAGAGGCTAACCAACTAGCCTAATGGACCTCATTTAAACAGTTGTGATACAATATAAAAAGTCTCAACTACAGTAAACCCATTCATGACTTCGGTTTATGAAATATGCGCGATGAAGTCTAAATGCGAGCTGGAGTGAAGAACAAGGTGCATAAAGGGTCAGTGTGCTGTGCTTTTATGGGTCTCTCTGTACTCACGATGTACTCGCGCACTTGGCTGTGGAAATTCTGCTCTCTGATCGTCACATCGTCTTCCATTCTTCATATTGCAGAGACACATTCATTAGCTACGCATTTTGGCGGCGAGTCCATTCACTGCGAGAGAAAGCGACTTTATCAGATAAACAAACCGCCCTTTAGAAGAGCTCGACTGACTGACAGCGGTCGCGTTCAGCGCCAAATAAACGATCAACACAGTCAAAATATATCGCGTCATCATTCTGCGACATACGACTGGCAGGAGGAGGATGGATGTACACAAGAAGAATAGAGTAAAAATCTTCTGGAAATAGATGACTTTCTCCAGTACTACATTTAGGTAATCCACCGATTCATCCATCAATATTTCCACTAAACCACTTATCTATGGTCACAGGAGTGTCCAGTTTATTTGTTAAAATCAGGAGTATAAGTGAACTTAAACTAGCAAAATATGTTACTGTTGGCAACAGATGTTTATTTAGCAGCCTCTGAGTAATATAAAATTAAAGGGCAATGCAGCTTGAAATGTTTTTAATCAAAAATAGTGGCTTTTATACATTTTGCCGTGATTTACAGATCAGACACACACACACACACTAAAATGTAATTCGATGTAACAATTTGTGTACCAAAAAAAATGTGTCAGGCATATTTAAAACAACAATTATTTTATGACATAATATTTTTATATAATTATGTAATTTAAATATATATTATTTGTCTCTGAAAATTGTTTGAAAGCACCGTGAAAATATAAAGATTATTAGAAATTACATTACAATAAGAAACTACAATGAATTTGTATTTCTGGGACTGTTTTTATTCATTAAAAACGTATGTAATGTTCATTCATTTAATGTAATAAGTACATATGACGTTTTAATTTTTTATAAAGTGTTCAGATGCAAAAACCTCTAAATGCCATCTGAAGTTTTCTCCTTAAATAATCATTATTCTCAGCCTCCTATGTTTATGTTGAAGTATTTTGCTTTGAGAGCAATGAAAAGAACTTAATCATGACTATAAATGTAACATTTCTGAGACAAATGCTCATTTTAGAAGAACATATCATCAGCATTTATGGTGTATAATTATATTTCACCAATATTTTTTACATATTATTTTCATAAAGGTTTAGCTAATAACAACATTAAAATAGACACTACTTGCATTTTAGTTTCTTTCAACGTCTATATATTACATTTGGTCATTTACATGCATTTTTATCACATAAATTAGAAATTATATCTATATACGGTACACAGTGTTAATAAATGTATACTGTACACATCAGTTATTAAAGAGACAGTTCACCCAAAATGATTGAGTGGTTGCAAATCTTTCTGAGTTTCCTTTTTTGCTAGACACAAAATAAGCTATTATGAAAACCATTAGAAACCGGTAACCACTGACCTCCATAGTAAGAAATACAAATACTATGGAAGTCAATGGTTACAGGTTTGCGTTTTGTGTGTAAATGAGATCCTCAAACTGGGTTGTAACAAGTGAAGATTGAGTAAATGATGACAGAATTCTCAGTTGTGGTGAATGATTCCTTTAACTTGTTGATTCATAGGACTCTCCGACTCAATAGATGGCGATAAAACTCAATTTTGTTTTCTTCACTTTCAAAATGTTTAACGAAGAAAACGCCAATGGCTGCCTCCAGCTTCTGCATGTGTAATCTTCTCGATAACTCTGTTTAGACTGTAACACGTACCTTTTGAAATAAAAAATAATAATAAGATTGTATGCGCGTTCGTTTATAATTCACTTAGAAAATGAAGGCAAAGGGGCAGCGCAGAGGTAAAGGTGGAAAGAAAACAAACAATGAGAAATTTAAGAAACTCAAGGATTCAGTCAGTGACTTTGTAAAGAGTAAAGGAGGCTTCGATAAAGATGAAAACGACAAAAGAGTAAATTTCGTTAAGCGGAAGAGCAGAAAAGACCTGCGCAAGGAGAAACGTAAGTTGAAAAAAGCCAAGATGAAGAGTCACTACATGGGTCAGTCAATGGCAAAATCCAGCGAGGAGCTTAATCCAAACACTCCTGCTGTGAAGGAGGAAAACACACACAAACCAGCCCTGAAGAAGACTACAGATGCTGGACATACTCCTCAGAGACAGCAGAAGACCAAAAAAGCCAATGCTAAAACTAAAGAAGGTGAGGAAGAGGCGAAAAGTAAGAAAGTCCACTTCTCAGAAGATCTGCCAAAGCAGAAGAAATCTGGTCTGAACCTGAGCAGAAAGCTGGCTCTGTTAGAGGCTAATGTCGAAGAGGACAGAGAGATAAAGAAACTAGAGAAACGCCTCGGACTGAATAAAAGAAAGAACAAGAAGAGTCTCCCTCAGTCTTTCACCAACGATGGGTTAGATTATATTTTAGGGATTCTTGAGCCTGGAGGGTCTGCGACAGGACTGTATGAGAGCGATGAAGAAATGGACATTGACAAAGCCAAGGAGAACTTTGATGAGCTGGAAGAAGACAGCGAGGAGCAAATGACAGACGACAAAGACACAGATGACAGTGAGGAAGAGGATGAAGCACATATGGAGGAAGAGGAGGAGGTGGAGCTGGAAGACACACAAATAGATGATGAGGATGTGGAAGGAGATGAAGAGGAGGAGGAGGAGGTGGAGGAGGAGGATGACTTAGATGCTTCAGAAGAAAATGAAGATGCAGAGGAAGCTGAATCTGAACTAAAAACACCTGAAAGCCAGGAACAAGTATGTCATTGCACATCTGGATATTATTTGCTCGTATTTATATCAGTATTCAAAGCAATGAAAGAACAACATGTAATACTATGATAAACAGTTGGTCACAGTAAGGTTACAGTGATTAAAAAAAGTAGATAGAATAAAGAGTGTTAGAGTTTTTGGTCAGATTTTTGGTTTAAATGTAAAGAAGAATTCTATTTTATTATAAACAGTATTCTAAACTCAGTCATTTTTTAAATAAAGGTTTATACAATAGTTATGTCACAGTAATAACTGAAAATTAGCGTTCGATTTCAATTCTGCTTTTAAAGGACCTCGACAGAATACAATAGTGTCAATTGTCAGCTCAGTTTTGTTACATATGGTATCAGAATTGCAAACTTGTGATGAAATAACCTTAATTCAACAGTAAAGCAGTATAACAGAAGAGCACAGTGTCCTTATTCTGGAAATTACTGGCCATTACTCTATTTCACACTCTATTGCATGCTCATCAGGAGTAAAGTTTTGTCCCAAATGACACAATACACACATACTATGCACTTGCAGTAATGCATACATCTAATGCATGACCATCTAGTCAGAAAGACTGTATGAAGTGTCCTTTTTAATAAGTGAGTTATCAGGAGATAGAACACACTATACACTATTTCTGAAGCATTATAGTGCATAAGGACACAAAGAGGGATACACCTTATGCTTTGAAGCTAATATCAGTTATTTGTTCTCTTTAAAGAGTTCTGCCACAGCTGGCAAGTATGTTCCACCTCACCTGCGAGAGGCCACAGACAGCAAACGTAAAGCTGAGCTGGAGAAACTAAAGCGCAGTGTGAAAGGTCTTATAAACAGGTAAGATGTCACAGAGAGTGGACTATATTAGTGCATTTTAAAGAGGCCTTGTTTATTTAAAGTATACAGTTTGATGGCTCTGACCTCTGCTTGGCAGGTTGAGTCAGCCCAACATGGCGTCCATCAGCAGTCAGTTGGAAGAGCTGTACATGAACACCAGCAGGAAGGACATGAATGACACACTCACTGACATTCTGCTGGCTGCCTGCGTCACACCTGCTCTCATGCCGGAAAGGTCTACACTTCTCATAATAATGATTTTATTAAATAACCCAATTAATTTATGTTGACTTGTCCACTCACTGATGTTTTATTTAAACTCTCTGTGTTTAAGCTGACTGTTCTAACTTAGGCATGGGGTACTTTAAATTACTTTTCTCAAACGTTGCTTTGATTGACCACCTGGATGTGTCAACTGTGAACTCTAGATCTCAAAATTCAGAGTCAGTTCTCGAACTTTAGTCTGGCCAAGTTAGGAGATTAAATAAAAAATGACACCATGGGCACAAACTTTGAACCAGGGATACCCAAACCTGGTCTTGGAGAGACCATGCCCTGTCAAGCTTAATTCCCACCCCAATCAGACACACCCAAACCAGTAAATCATAGGTTTTTATAGGTATGCTAGAAGCTTCCGACAGGTATGTTGAAGCAAGTTAGAGTTAAATTCTGCAGGACATCGGCCCTCTAGTACTGAGTTTGTGGTTTAAGTTTGAGTTTGCTTTAAACGTTCTATTTAGTTGGAGGACATCAAACATGTTTGATATTTTGAAACCGATTGTAGAAATGTTTTCATTTATCTTGCATTTCCTGCACATTTCTTGTGTCTGGAATGGCATGGAAGTGTGATAGTGCATGATTTTCATTTGTATTGTAACAGTCTTTGTCTGTTAACAATAATTCATTCATTCATTTTCTTTTTCGGCTTAGTCCCTTTATTAATCTGGGGTCGCCACAGCAGAATGAACCGCCAACTTATCCGGCATATGTTTTACGCAGCGGATGCCCTCCCATCTGCTACCCATCACTGGGAAACATCCATACACACTCATTCACACACATACACTACGGATAATTTAGCTCACCCAGTTCACCTATACCACATGTCTTTGGACTTGTGGTGGAAACCGGAGCACTCGGAAGAAACCCACGCCAACACGGGGAGAACATGCAAACTCCACACAGAAATGCCAACTGACCCAGTCTAGGCTCAAACCAGCGACCTTCTTGCTGTGAGCCGACCGTACTACACACTGTGCCACTGTGATGCCTGTCTGTTAACATTGTCTGAAAATTCAATCAGCCATCATATATACGTCAGCAAGCATTTGAAGCAAATGTGAATTTAAAAGCCTTGTTGTGCAGCTTTATGAATATTTCCTCACCATTTACTCGATCAAGTGGTTCTAAAATTTGATAGATTTCTTTCTTCTGTTAAACTCTGAAAAAAGCAGCTATTGACAACCATAGTAGGAACAAAACATACTATGGAAGTAAATTGCTGATTTTCATCAGTGTATCTTCATTTGTGTTCAACAGTAGCAAGAAAGTTACAGACACCTTTGTGACAACCTGGAACACCCTAGCAAACACAAGCATCCAAATATTTTAAATTTGAAACCCTCGAGCTTGGCTTTCTCATCAAAGTTCATTACACCTTGTTTTGTCTAGTTAATGTTACTGCTTGTAGCCTTACTTACATGTTCACCTAAGATATCAAATCATTCATATACACAAAAGAAATAATCTTAAAAATAATACACTAATGAATACTTGTAAATTAGTCTTATTTATTTACTTGCTTGTTTATTAGATACATTTTTTAAAAAAAAATTGTTATTATAGAACTGTATATATTGACAGGAAGTGAAGTTGGAAAGAGGACATGGGATAATATTAGGGGGGTGGGATTGAGTAAAGGTTTGTGATTTGGGATTTTTACCGCAGTTACAGTATATGTTGCACAATGACCACTAGATTATTTGCACTGACGCAAGTTCTTATCACCTTCTCTTCCAGGCTTCTGATGGAGCACATCCTTCTTGTCAGCGTGCTTCACTATAGCGTTGGCCTGGAGGTATCAGATCTTCAGTTTTCTTCAATTTACGGATCCATACCTTGCCATCATGACAGTATAGCCCACACTATATTGCACATCTGGTTGATTCTGGCTAATTTCTCTCTGTTTCTCATGTGTTTAGGTTGGAGCTAATTTTTTGGAGACTGTAGTCCGTCAGTTTGATAAAACCTACAGTGACCTTGATGCCACAGACAAAGAATGTGACAACTTGGTATCAATAATTGCCCACCTCTACAACTTTAATGTGGTCCACGCTGTCCTGGTGTTTGACATTCTGAAGAAACTGGTGGCATCTTTCAGCTCAAAGGATATAGAGCTGCTTCTGCTGGTGCTCAAGACTGTTGGGTTTGCTCTCAGAAAGGATGACCCAATAGCTCTTAAAGAGTTGATCTCCGAGGCTCAGCGGAAAGCCGGTGCTGAAGGAGAACAATTTCAGGACCAAACAAGGGTAAGACTCTTTTGTCCTGTAAAGAATATGTCTCATGGTACTAAGGAGTAATCGTGTTATATTTACAACTATGAAAAATATTAAAAGATAAGCCTTTAAAAATGAACTGGATTTATTAGGTGTGGATTTGAGATGTTAATATTTGCTTTAATCTAGAATCTATATTAGATAAAATCTATTTAAAATGTCATTTAGGGCATTTGTTTTCAGAAAATGATAATTCAGAAAAAACATGCTCAAACGATCATGGTCAGAAAAACACGTTTTATACAACATGTTGTGTTTGAAATCAGGGTTATTCCAACAAATACTCATTTTTTTAAACCTCTCTGAAGAGAATTTTGATCTTTTTCTGTACTCTTGTACCTGAAGTGACTAAATTTTCACTGCAGTTGGTGTAAATGAAAACAGACAGTCATTTGTTTTGATCTCAGATTCGGTTTATGTTGGAGACGATGATGGCTTTAAAGAACAACGACATGAGGAAGATTCCAGGTTATGACCCCGAACCTGTAGAGAAGTTAAGAAAACTTCAGAGAACTTTGGTGAGCAAATGAATGATGTTACTTTAGTTTAGCTTACAATGTTGTTAGGGAATTATAAGGAAAATGCATTTATTCAAGCCTTGATAGTGAAATTAAAAGGACAGTTCACCCAAAATTAAAAAAATAATCATTTACTCACTCCTCACTTATTGACAGCCTGTTTAAACAGTCTTCAAGTTCTTCAAAATATCTTATTTTGTGTTCGTCAGAAGAAAGAAACTCGTAAAGGTTTGAGTTTGTGAATTATTTGGAACCACTTGAGGGTGAGGAAATTTGATGTTTGGTACAGACCATTTTGAGGAATGTAAGCAAAAACAATGGTACCAGCATATTTCCTGTTTTACATTTTTAATTTCTATAGCTTCCCAGAATGCAAAAAGAGCCACACATTTATTTTAATTTTAAGTTATGATTGAATTGCCTCTTGTTACGTTTATGAAAAAGTTTGATAACAAGCAGGCAATGTTCATGGACCAATAACATGACCACATTGAAATGGTCTATAGCTGGTACTTAATATACTTCTTTCAGTGTCCACTAGGGGTCAGGCTCATTTCATGGTTTGGTGTGATCACGTTGATCTGAGTTTTGTATAGTTTGTTCTCTTAAATGTGTTTGTTTCTAGTGCCAGAGCCCATGTGCACTAAAAACATCTATCTTAACAGATTCACAGCAGTGCTGGCAGCAGTGACATGAAGTTGAGAGTCTCTCTGGACAATCTTCTGGAAGCTGAGCGTGTCGGACGCTGGTGGATTGTTGGGTCTTCCTGGAGTGGAGCACCCATGATCGATGAGCAGGGGAACAAGACGACCAGCCCATCCCCCAAAGGAGAGCAAGTAAGGGGAAAAGTGAAAATGTGTATTTGTAAATCATTTTTAGCAAGACTTTAAATTCTCAGATGTTTGCTTTTTAGAAAATGTTTAAATATATACTTGTGTTTGTAAAATCTGCCACTTTTGAACATGTAAAGGCCATACACAAATTCTAATATTAATATGTTTATTTCTCTATGAATTTGCAGTACAGCGCAAAGATGCTGGAGCTTGCTCGCAAACAAAGAATGAACACTGACGTCAGGAGGAACATTTTCTGTGTTCTTATGTCAAGTGAAGACTTTTTGGATGCTTATGAGAAACTTTTAAGGTCTGTTAGTTTAGTTTATTGATTTTCAGTGGCAGGCTCTGTTGCTCTTTTGGCTCATTTAGCAAATAACACTGTTAATTTCATTCATATCATGCCATTCATTGTCAACTCAGTCAGCAGTCCCTGGCTCTATTTATTTGATTTTCTAAAAAAAAAAGAAAAAAAGAAAGAAAGAAAGAAATACTGAAGAAAGACAAACACAGTTTGTAATGAAGAATACTAAATAAATGTATATCCAGCATTTACATTTATGTATATTCATAAATGTATACAGAGTAATGCATTCCTTATGCTCTTGTTTTGATAGAAACAAATAGATAGAGATAGCAAACAGAAACACATTTTTTGGCTTTGACTGTTTGTTTTTCAGTCATTCCACTCCAAAGAAAAACAGGATCAGCAGTATGCAAAGTTACAAACATTTGTTTTTTGGCCACAAAAATGTGTACAATTTAACAAGTTTAACAAATATTTCTAAAACTGAGCTGTATGGAAGTTTAAAAGTAAAGGAAAGCAAAAATGTTTGTTAGGAAAATATCTGAAAGGATATTAAGAAATAATTAATACTTAATCTGCATGTAATGAAGTAAATCTATGTATAAAATAACACGATTATATTGCTATTATTCGAGGGTAATTTTATTGCAGAAATGATAGCCTTGTTATGTGTAAATGCTACACACATCATGTCCTATCTTTGTAATATTTGTCATTAAGCATAATTGACACAATTCAGATTTATAACAATTTGGGTTCTTATTTATTTCACAGGTTAGGATTAAAAGACCAGCAAGAGCGGGAGATTGTTCATGTTTTGATGGACTGCTGCCTGCAGGAGAAGATGTTTAATAGATTTTATGCTGTTCTGGCTGAGAAACTTTGCTCACATGATCGACGGTTCCAGGTAGAGTAAAACAGCAGTGTTTCCCTCTTCAATGTCTGTTTGCGGGTTTTAGTAGGTGTCACTGATTTTACTGCATTTAGAGCAGCCGTGTTTGCTTTCTATGTCTAACTTGTTATGTTTGCACAAAATCTAATGGTCAAACTAAGTAAATTGATAAGATTTACAGTGCTTTGATGCAGCCATTAAATTGAAAAATGATTGCTTCATGAGGCAATGATGATCAAAAGTAAAAACTGGAAGACTGGATCCTTCATGGTTCCATCATGATGAAAATTATGACTTTTTTTATATTTTACTTTTATTGCAAATTATAGGTCACTTTAAATGCCTTTAAAGTGAAATATCTGAATGTTAACATACAGTAGGAGCCTGAGGAAAAATGCTCATTGTAAAATAAGGTTTTAGAGGATTTTGCATCTGAGTTCTTTATTTATAGATTTACCCATTTTAAAAAAAACTTTTGCCTGATCTGCTGTTGCATATGCTATATATTTCATGACAGAGTAATATTAAATCATAATGTTAATAGAGAATTGGTCTGTTTACACTCAATTCTGCAGCATGTAATACTTAGCAGCCTGACGCTGCTGAATTTTATTAAACATTTAATTCATTTCGTTGATGATAAACCCTGTCTGCTTTTCCCCTGTCCTCTAGATGACCTTTCAGTTTAGTCTATGGGATAAGTTCAGAGACCTGGCAAATCTTTCCAGCAGGTCCTTCAGTAACCTGGTCCAGCTGGTCACTCATCTTTTACACAGGAAGTCTCTCTCTCTTTCTATTCTTAAGGTAAGATGTGATAATGTTCACCTCTCTGCAAAAAAGAAAGCTTACACTCTTTATGTATGTAATATAGGTGATATAGAGATGCATAAACTAACACAGGGTTAGTTGTAACAAACATTGTTTATACATTTCCACACTTTCCGTCATAAAAAAACTTTAACTTATTATTTTTTATTTGGCAATATTTACAAGTTGCCAAATCAGCACAATATAGAGAAAATTCTGTGCCAAAATATATTAAATCATGCTGCACCATTTGTTTTTTAAATTTGAAAATACCTTTTTTGCACAACATAGTCTACCTTAGGTTATGTGTAGTTTATATACTTAAATGCGTAGTTAGTATAGTTAAATTACCGCTCCAGTATATTAATTACGTTTAGGTTTAAAATAGCTCTTATGTCAGTGTTGTTCATATTTATGATTATGTTTATTTATGTAGCACCGTGGTCCTGCAAGACACGACATTTTGTTCCACTGTATGTCCACTTTAATATAAAGCTCGACTTGACTTGAACTTGAATAGTAAATTCAAGCTAATTTGAAATGTCACATTTTTAAACCATGAAAAACTTATTAACTCTAATTAATTTCCAAAACTCACGTACTTGAACTAGACAAGTGTGAAATTAATTTGGAAAAAATAATATACTCTTAAATTAACGTTTTTATTTAAGTTGCGTCCCTGCTCTCCTCTACTAAATATGTGCTCCATTCCATGTTTAAGTGAAACTTGTACATATTAGTAAGACTTAATGTTTTGCCTGTTCTCTTATCTTTTCATTAGGCTATTGAGTTTGGGGAGCTTGATAAGCCTAAAGTAAAATTCCTGAAGCAGATTCTGTCAAAACTTCTTCAAGAAACCGAAGCAGAAGATCTTGTGAATATATTTGGCAGGTGAGAATCATCTTTCTTTATTGAATACATGAATTTGTAACTTATTATTATAAGGTAAAAGCTTGACATTGTTAATTAGAAAAAGAATTGTACAGTATTAAGAAGTATTCTGAAGCATTATTTCTGAGAATAACGTTTAAGAGTGACAACCGTTTTTTACAATTGCTGCATAAATTAACAAGCGATATGAAATTCATTAGGTATAAATTGTTTTACGTTAATCTTAAAATATGTTTTAAATAAGAAATATTTATTTGACTTATTAAACTAAAATGAATGAAACACCAGGGCCTGTATTCAGAAAACATTTGATCTTACCTTTCTCTCTTAAATCCTGTTTACAAAGCTGCTGAGACAAACTTTTACTAAGGAAGAGAGAAGTCTCAAACTAGGGCAGGGTTGACATCAATGCTATGGGTAATGTCAGAACGTTGCATCTCTGTCTTAAATGTATTCATTTCTATATTCATTTATTCATTAATTTATCCAACACTGCAGTGCACAATATTATGCTGCCATATTCATACAAAGTTTTAAAAATTTAAATATTGTCACATTTAAATAAGGATTTTTACAATGCAGGCTAAATGATGAGTTGCTTTCTTAAATGTAGGTTCTTTGCTTCTAATTTTATAATCATTAAATTAAGATTTTAAAGTTAATGCATTTTCTCAAAAAAAATTAAGCATACATTTTTAAATGTTTTTTATTTATTTATTTAATATTTTATTTATTTATATTAAGGCAATAACTTTTGAAAGCTCCTTGTTGTCAAATGTTTTTTAAAATATCATGCCAAGGCAATGGCAAGCATTTTATTATAGTTTGGGGTTTGTTCTTAGTAACTTTAAAAGTTCCCTTCGCTACTCTTAACATTTTACGGATTTAGGAGCTAGTATTTGCGCTTAAATGCTTTTTGAAATACTCTTAGATTAAAACTTTAGGAGTCCTAAATTTAAGACTGACACTTTTAAGATTTTCTTCTAAATCAGAAATCTAGGAGCTTCTTTTGACTTAAGATATTTGTTTAATATGGGCCCAGATGTGTAGGAGTTCATTGAAAATACCTTGTGTGTGGCCTGGTGTGTCAATATCTGCCTGTGTGTCTACCATTGTGCCTCAGGATCTCTGGAATTCCCAAGCTGGGAATGCTCCGGGAAGGCTTGAAGCTGTTCATCAGTCACTTTCTGCTCCGCACCGCTCGCACACAAGAACCCGCTGAGCAAGCCAAGGTACTCAAGGACAGAGCCGAGGTCGCCACTAAAGCCATGGAGGCCCGGGATGCTAAAATCAAGCTATAGAGCTCCCGCACATACAGATGTGTACATAATTCATCAGACAAAATAAAAAAGCAAAGTCAAAATGGCTGTGACTGTGCAGGGCCATATGCAAACATGTATGCAGACTTTAAAACACATGTTATTGCTTTTTTGTAGTAATGACATTCTATAGAAAAATAAAAAACTGTGTGAATATATAGATATCACATTTAAGTGTGTTTTAAAGGCTTTCACACTAGAAAGTGGGCAGTTTTTCTGCTCTATACTTTTAATGTAAAAAATTATCACCTGGTTTTTAATATGTATTGATCAGAACAGATCTCAAATCTGGGACTTTGAATGACATTTGGACTTGTGGCTCAGTGGTTAACACTGTTGCCTTATAGCAAGAAGGTCGCTTGTTCAAGTCCTGACTGGGTCATTCGGCATTTGAGTGTGGAGTTTGCATGTTCACCCCGTGTTGGCGTGGGTTTCCTCTGTGTGCTGCGGTTTCCCCCACAGTCCAAAGACATGCCTTATAGGTGAATTGAATAAACTAAATTGGCCGTAGTGTATGTGTGTCAATGTGTGTATGGGTGTTTCCCAAATAGTGGGTTGCAACTGGAAGGGCATCTGCTGTGTAAAACATATTCTGGATAAGTTGGCGGTTCATTCCACTGTGGTGACCCCTTACGAATAAAGGGACTAAGCTGAAGGAGAATGAATGAATATTGAAACGTTTCTTTAAAAGGATAGTTCACCCAAAAAGATAAAGATAAGATAAAAGAAGATATTTTGAAGAATGTTAGAAACCTGTAACCTTAGATTTCCATTGTAGGAAAAACAAATACTATAAAAGTCAATGGTTACCTGTTTTCAAATGATCTCCTTTTGGGTTCAAACTGGTTTGTGAAAAATGAAGGTTGAGTAAATGAATTTTTTTCAGTTTTGGATGAACTATCGCTTTATTAGTAAGTCAGTGGATTTAATTTAATAGTGAAGGGAAAATGTTCGGAGTAGTAAATTGTTTTTGAGCAGAAGACGCAAATAATATAAAAAAAGAAAAATGATCAAGGGTAATATTTTGCAATAAAGTTCCATTTGGTAACATGAAAAATATATCTAATGCATTAATTGATCTTAGCTGACAGCAATTTCCAAATGCAACTGTTGATGATGCATTAGTACATATTATTTATTATATTAAATATAACTGAGCTAACAATCATAAACAGTATGCTTATTAATTCATCTTATTAAAGATGAATTAATACCGTAACAAACAATTATTTTATTGTTGTTAATGTTAGCTATTGCAAAAACTATTATGAAGTGCTACCATAACAAGTTCATGAAACAGTCATTTTAGTGTGTTAAAGAATTAGTTGGTAGAAAATCAAAATAGTGTGTTTTATATGCATTTATAGTATACATTCTCTGCTTCAGAATCAGCCTGCCACTCTCAGACTTGAATATCTTACCCCATATAAACAACACTGACTTAACCTCGTTGATTATGGGGTTCATTGCGTTTGTTTTGAGCGACTGCACACACAGCAGTGCACCAGCCATGACCGTCTAGCATAGCATAGCAGAGGCTTACCGTTATATTTGATGCCTATGGTTAATTCATTAGCAACATCAGCATTACTGACATCAATCCACAGCACAAATTGAGACGATGAGCCACCACCATCATCTGGGGTCAGGCTGCGGAAACATCACCCTCGCAGCTCTGTGACAAAAAAAAATCCAACTGTTCAATTACATTTGATTAATTCAACTTTATCACGGTGTCAGATCACACAGACTGCCATATTACAACCTGTATTAATGACACATCAGTCTGGCTAGTTTTTCTTTCCTCTCCGTTTCATAAAGGGAGGGTTTCCTACAGATGGCCCACTTTTCCACCTTTCAACAAAGACAACATTGTCACCATATGTGAGAAGGAGCATATAATGGGGGTGAAGCTTGCTAAGATACACACAGGTGATTGTAAATAGTGTGTGCTATTGTCAGTCTGTGGGAGACCTTAGGATGGTTGATGCTGACCCTGGTTTGAACTGCTAATAGGAAGCGAATTTGCCCTTCGAACTGATAACGGCACAGTCAGAATGCAGTTCGTGAGGATATTACTTGTTCCTGTGTGAAGGACTATTGGATATATTTGAGAAGTGTGACTTAGCATTGTTTTTTTTATCACCATCAGTGGCTTGTTCTTCTAGGTACTTTTGAATTTTTATATGAGCTGAAAGTTTCACAAAACCACTTGTACTGGCTCATTTAGTGAAATGAAAAGGCACAAAATGTTTACATATTACAGTATGTGGCTTATTTTGCTTTAACTGACTCATTCATGCCTACTTCTGATTGTTTTACTGGCTCACTTGTGTGTGGTTTTCTTTTTGATCGTTAGAGGCTGGTTGTGGAACTGATAAGCTTGAGTACTTGCACAGCTGGGTAAACGTACAGGTTGGGTAAATTACTCATTAGTTAAATCAGTAACTAATGTTTCCTAAATTGACTGCTACTTGTTCCGAATGGGATCAGTTGTGCGTTTGATTGAACCATAGCTCATGGCTGCGTGTTTTGGGGTAACATTATACAGGATTTTGTTTTTATATAGACGCCAGAAACAAAAGGGTGTATGCTCAATACCATTTTTTAAAGTTAAATGGTCTCATTTGAATTAACCTTAATTTAGAACTTTGTAACTTTTTTACAGTCTGTGTTTGCATATTGCAGTAGTTCCAGTTCGTCATCAGTTAGTCCTATTTCTTTATATATATACTGTATCTACTCTAAAAATGCTGAGTTATTTCAGCCCAGTTTGGGTTAAATATGGTCATACACATTAGCTGCAGAGTTCAAATTTAAATTAAATTGGGTTTGTCCATTTTTCCTAAATTTGGGCTTAAACAACTTATGTATAGATTTATTTGTTTTTATTTTTTTAAGTATTCATCACAGGGGTTCCACATGATCCTTCACAGATGTTATACATCTAATCAGGTTTTATTTTTCTGTCCATTTAACCCTTTTACTGAAATTATGCTGCAGTCCTTTTAACTTATTAGTCTACTGTCATCTGTCTAATCTGAACAAATTAATTCCGTTTGCAAGTACATTTCTGGCCCTTTTAAAAATGCTTTAAATATTATAGGTCCTAAAATCCAGTTGTATTAAATATGGCCGGGTAAACCCCATACTGAAATCAAACCGATAAGCTAATTCTAACTTTAAAAAAATAAGTGGTTACTTTTCACTATGAATGTGGCTGAAAGTGAATGAAAAACCAGGAGCATTTCAGATCCGTGTCCGAGTAGATAGTTCTCATGGCCCAGGACTGATAGGAGTGGATAGTGATTATATTTAAATGTCCTCTAATTGATTCGAAGAAGCTCCTTGGCAAAGACCAGATGGATCTCTGGGTTTATTACCCAATAAAGCATGTCGTTATTAATAAAGGAGGAAATGCACTTATGCGAAATAGACCTCAATTAGATTGCCGAAAAGACCATTAAAAAAGTCTTGCTGTAGAGCAATCCAACATTCAGTGCTCTCCTGTTTTCTTTATCATTTTCAATTCATGTCCTTCCTGAGTACGAGTTCTCTGTCTTTGGTTTAGCCAATACTTCAACTCTATGTTAACATGACAGAAACCGATTTTCGGTTTTAACAAGAAGTGCCTAAAATCAGCGGTGTAAGGTCGATCTAAACTCACTCGACTAAAAGACAAATGTAACAAATATAAAAGAGCTCTGAAATAGCTCCTGTGATGTCCTCTGATGATGGATGTGCTTTGTCTCAAAGGTTCATTATTGGGTGCCCATTGCTGCAGTGGTGCGAAATGTTTCGCCATATTCGAGTATGCTTACTCGCACATTTGCACAGATATGAGAGCTCTATAAACAGCGATTCCCATGACCCGACCGTGCCACCGACAACAGAGACCGCTTCACATACAGCCTGTTTTTCTTCACGCTTTTACCACCTTTCCAAAAGAATATTCGAGATCAAAGTTTGTTACAAATTAGAAAAAGCCCGCAGAAATTACAAAAATGTAACTTTATTCACAGAGCGGATAAACTGATAAACCTAAACAATAATTTACATGCATTTTAAAAGCGATTTAGTTATAAATACATTGTATAAAAATAAACAGATCACATATGGTTCTGGTTGTAGATTAAATGTCTTTTCATCATTTTTCAATTCAGTGAACACACAGTGGTTATGGATAGGAACATCTTGATGTTAATTATTGATAGGCCTTTAATCACCTGTTTTACCTGATGTGATGCAATTTCACATGCTCTTCAGGAAAAGTTTCTAGTCAATGTTTGTATGTGTACAAACAGCTCACGTGGACGTTCACCTCAGCATTTCCATAATGACTGCAAGATGATGATAGGCTACATGCAAATCACATAATTCACTCATTTCGTTTTTTATCAAGTCTCATGGTTGTGGACTTATGTCACTGGCATTGGTTCGTTCATCCTCAGAGGAACAATCAGATGAATTTAGCATGTAATTGTCTCCTTCTTCGTCGTCACTGTCCCTAAAGTCCCGTATTCTGTTACTTTTCCCTGATTCTACCTTCTGGTAGTCCTTTTCCAGTCCGTCTATTTTGTCGTGGTTTCCTTTACCCTTTTGCTTTTCGGCCTCCTGAGCGGCTTGTTCTTTAGCCTTTTTACTGCGCTTCCATTTCATGCGCCTGTTCTGAAACCAGATTTTCACCTGAAGAAAAAAAAACATTACTCATATTGTGTGTATTAATTCACAATTATTGAAACTGGGATTATTCGACCTTTATTAATCAGTCATGTTCAGTTGAAGCTTTTTTATTATTGTACCAAATAAGTGCTTATTTTGAACAAATTAATGTAGACATAAAGTAGACTGTATTGAGGAGATGCGTTAAAAAAGGTTTACCTGCGTCTCTGTTAGCATCAATGACGTGGCCACCTCAAAGCGTTTTGGTCTCGATAGATATTTATTCAGCTTAAACTGATGCTCAAGTTCAAGGAGCTGCTGGCTTGTGAACGCAGTTCTTGGTCTTCTGCACTTGCCGAGTAAGTTTGACTGCGCCTGGCCTGCATGGAGAATTTTAAAAACAAAACTGCACATTTTACAGAGGACAATTACACTGTAGTCAGTTTAGCAAATTTACATACTTCCACACGTCTATAAGGAATAAATAAAAATAATGTTTAGGGAATCCTTCCGCAAATTCCAATTAGAACCAAAATTGATACAATTTAGAACATTTAAGTCCAGAGATTTTTTTTTTTTTTTTTGGACCGTTCTTTTGGTTACCAGTTCTTTCGGTAAACCAATGCGAATCTGAAACAAATTATATAATAATGCAACGTCAAGCATTAGACCAAGCAAATATAAAAACAGGAAGAAAACATTTGATAAAGAAATTATTTGGTGAACTACCTATATAGATTTATGTTCTTGAGAATGGCACAAACAGTGAAACTGCATACAGGGATCAATATTTTGCATTTATTTTTTTTTATGTAGGCCTAGCATCAGTGTTACAGTAGTGCATTGCTGCACCATTGTGGATTTTACACTACACTCACAAAGAATTTTAAGAAGCAAGAAATGTTTAAATCTTTAGTCTTAAGGGCCTATTCCCAATCACACATACCCTCTATGTGCCATGGCATTGTCAGTACATCTGGTAACATTTCCACCCTATCTGATTTGTTTGGGAGAGCTTTGAGAAAATCTGCAGACGAGCAGCGGAACAGAGAGACAGTGTCTGCAGTGTACACAGTTGGCAGGCTGTGGTTTTCACACTCGTCCGCCACTTTCCCTCTGTCCATTATCTGTCCATTTTAGCCCCTCTTTGAAAGAGAGTGCTCGTTCAGTCTCAGTCAGAGAACAGCTTTACTGACTCTGCACGCGCTTGTTAGATCTGACTGAACAGGTTCAGTGCAGTACGGTTTTGAGGCTCAAATCTACTATGGTTATTTTTATTTAGCCGACAACAGGATACAGTAGCGAAAATTGCTTTGCTCTTTGTATTTTAAACTACAAAAGAAAATGGAAAATTGTAGCCTATTAAAATAAACAATTCACCACCACGACAACACCAATAATAATAATAATAATAATAATAATAACAATAATAATAACAACAACAAAGTGTTAATTAAAGTCAATTGGTACTCACCATTGAAATCTGCCATTTTAGGCAGCATCATTCCGGCGGTGGAGACCCTCAGCCAGTGGTCGAGCTGAAAGGAGCTGGCTGTGAGTTTGAGGGGGTCGCTGGGATGGTGATGATGGTGGGACCCGTGCGGATATGAGTACGAGAGCGCGGGGTGCTGACCGAGCGCTGCTGCTGAATATGTGTACATTGGGTGACCGTAGAGAGCCTGAGGAGGAATCCCGGTGCTGCTCTGAGGGTGTAGTCCGACCATGCCCGAATGTGGAGAGTTCAGGAAACCCGGTTTGGGAATCAAGCCGCAAGACGATATCCTGGGTGGCGATGGAGTCTCTGTCCGGAGTGCGTCGGAGTTCGTGGTCAGTTCCGCCGCCTGGACGCTGTCGGAGGAGGAGGATATGGACGAGGTGGGCAGGGAGGTGACCAGCGCCAGCGGCGAGGTCTGCACTTTTGGTGGATCGACAGCCAGAAGCGCGTCGATCCGAAAGTTTTTAGATTTCTCCATCTGGCCCACCTCACGAACAGATTAACGCGTCGTCCGCAACTTTAAAAGGCTGTCGGGAGTGTCAGCGCTCCTCTCCGTAAAGTTATGATCTTGGCCAAGGTGTGCAAGCCAGAAGTCCACTTGTCAACTGCTGCCCGAGAGGGAGTGGATTGGTCATTCACGTCATCCTTGTGGATTTGCGATTGGACAGTGATTTCAGTGCTCACGGTGTGCTTGTAGCAGAAGTTCAAGAGTTGTCAAAAAATAAGCATTTTCTCGCATATCGTTTTGTGAAGTTGGTAAAGGTGAAAGTTAGCCTAATAGAAAGGGGATTTTAAAAAGTTAAACAAAACGTGCACACAGTACATTTTACATGTAGGCCAGTCGATTAATGGTTAATTCCAGATTAGAAAAATCTATTAAAGGGCAATTATTGCAACTTTGAAACATGAAACTTTCTATTCCATCCTTTAAATTTATTAGGATGGCATTATTTAAATATAAGCTTAATATAAACGAAGATGGCTAATTATTGAATGAAGTATGTTAATTCGGAAGTACAATTTATCCAAATAGTTTGAACAAATAAACAACAGCCATTTTATTCGCATGCAAGTGCAAAGTGGCATATGATATTTTTGTATCAGTTGTATAGTTCGTTTTTATTATTTAATCATATGAATTAACAAAATACACGCATTTGACAATTTGCTACATGACACTATTTTAATTTCCACAGTTTTTGTATTCCATTGAATATTTCTGAACAGCCTGCACCTTTAAAAACAAGTTAATTTTCACACTGATGTTTAGGAATATTTTTTGTTTCCCCACATAACCTTTCAGAGAACAGTTCTTATGAGGACCATTTTCTTTAGAAGAGCATTTTTAAAAAATGTCAAACGCAAATTTTACATAATGAAGAACATTTTACACATGTGGAAATATTCAGTTAAGTTCTTCATTATTTGTTAGATAGAACGTAGCAATAAATATTGTTTTGCTAAATTGTTTAAATTATTTTAAACCGTAAACATTCACTACAATATATTATGTTAAGAAAAATATAACAATTCTCTTAAAATCAATTTATAGTTTGCCAACGTGGACATAGCCTAGACAAATATGATGATTTACAATATTACTCTGGAGGATAAAATTCGTAAAATTGTTCTAAACGGTTAAAATAGCCCAATTTCTAATTTCCTAAGAGGTTAAGAAACTCATAGGCTACGTAATTAAACTTTTTTTTAATTATTATTTTGTAAATAAAGGCTAACAACTGTCAGAAAATATTTAAACAGTTAATCACATTATAACTACACAAGCATAACACGAACATATTACATGGGTAATTATTTTGCAAAATCAAAAGTTGCATATCTATCTGTCTGTCTGTCTGTCTGTCTGTCTGTCTGTCTGTCTGTCTGTCTGTCTGTCTGTCTGTCTGTCT
>CAIGQQ010039163.1:1981154-2014650 GCA_903798035.1 Danio albolineatus
TTTTGTAATGTGGTTTTTAGTCACATGTGTAGCCTCTTGTGGTTTGTACAGCCAGTAAAGGCTGAAACATTTTTGGACCTGTTGGTGCAGCATGATAGACAGATGGTGTTTTAGCTCTGCCTTCTGAAATTGTAAGCAAATAATTTAAATAGAACAGTGCTTCCTTAAAAGTCTTCCTTCTGACACAAAGCGTTCAGTGTTGTTTGTGGTTATCTGAGCTTATACAATAGCTCCTCTGTGTCGTTTTCTGTTGTCTCTTTTCGCATTCATTTGCAAATTACTCAGTCTTATTTCTTAATGCTAGATTGAAGGATCAGGAAAGGCCTGTATACACAGCTGTCCAAAGACCCTTTTTCACTTAAAGAAATCAGGGAAGAGACTGAAACAAAACAGAAACATATAAAGGTGTAAAACAGGAATGTGTGTCCCTTGTCCCCTTTTTTTAATTGGAAATAGGCACATTTTACAACTTCCCTAGAGTAGAACAGTTGATTGATATATACATATTTCTTTTATTGATTGATTGATTTATTTATTTATTTATATATTTTATTATTATTATTATTTATTTTTAAATCCATTCAGCTGATATCCACGTCTGACAAGAGCACTTTTAGCTTAGCATAGCATAGATTATTGAATCGGATTAGACCATTAGCTATACCTTCAATATTGGTTGTAAACCAGACCTCGAAAATGCCTCAAAGAATGATTGAAGATGTTGTGGCAGGTGTACGGTATGCAACTAATATAAAATATGTTTAACCGAGTGAAACTAAATACAGCATTTTTGTTCCTGCAGAAAACAAACGGAGAGATTATGATAGATTTGGTAAACAAGGCTTGTCTAATAGAGGTGAGTGAAGTTATTTTCTTTTTAAAAGTTACCTTTTCACTTTTGTTCCTGTTTTTGGAAATGTGTCTGTCCTCTAATAATTTATTGTTGGGAAAGGTGGTCATTATGATGATGAATATATGGGCGGATTCACATTCCGTAACCCAGAAGACGTCTTCAGGGAATTCTTTGGAGGTCGAGATCCATTTGCAGATTTTGCAGATTTCTTTGGTAGGTGCATGTGAGATTGTTTATTTATTTATTTTTATTATTTTTATTTATTTATTTAATAAAGGAAGTAATAAAAGAGGACATTCATAACATGCAGTTTAGTATTTAAATTTTTAACAGCGAAACCACATTCCCCCTGCATAATTTCACAATAAAGAGCTTCGTGTCAGTGAAAATGGTGTTCAAAATTAGAACAAAACTCCCAAAGAGAGGAAATGAAGGTCATTTAATCTCTCTCGTTGTTCCTGCCTGTGTGACAGTAATAACGTGGTTCGAGTTATAATTAGGTAATTAGGTTTTGCATGAAATTATTGGAGCTTGGGTTCATTAGCTGATTAGCTTTATGTTAATCTACTATAATTATATTGTTCACTAAAAATACTCCCCGAAATGGGCTCTTAACTTGGGTGTGTATTATGGGAAAATTTTACTCGCTCTACTAAAAGATTTGTTTTATCTTTTATATAGTTAAAAAAAATATTTATTTTATCTAATATTGCAGTTTTTTTTCTGTGATACTCCACACAAAGGATCTTAATGCGTATTTTAGAAAAGCACATAACAGCGTCATGAAACTAGTCCATGTGACTTGCGTGCTACATTCCACATCTTCTGAGGATTATCCATGAATAAAGGCTTAAAGGGACAGTTGACTCAGAAATTACAGTTTACTCCGCCTCAAGTTGTTTTAAACTTTTTTTTTTCTGAAGAATATTGGAAACCAGCCATTATTGACATCTATAGGAGGATCTTTTGTTCATTCTATGGCAGTCAGTAGCTGTTTGTTTTCCAGTGTTCTTCAATATATCTGACTCTGTGTTCAACAAAGGAAAGAAAGTCAAACAGGTTTGGAACAAGTGGAGAGAGACGTAAATGATGACAGAATTTTTATTTTTGGGTTAGCCATCTTTTTAGTTATGATTTGTTATATTGGTGAACAAATAAAATCTTAACTGCTTTCCACAATTCAAAAAATGGAGCATGAAGGTTGTGGAGTGCAAATCTGTCTCTTTAAATGTTGTTGAATACTCGTATTGGTGAACTAGTTCAAGAAGTTTGGTTGGACTGCTCACAGATAACACACTTTAGTCATCCGGTAAACACTGAAGTGTTTCCCTATGCACTCTGACTCTAACTTCGGGGAACAAATGGCTGAACAGCATGTGTGTGAAACATACAAGCACTCTAAATATGGCGAGGGCGCTTGGACCAGCGAGCGGGACGAGAAGAGAGTGTGCATCATCCGCTAGGAATGTTCTCAGAAATAGCTTCCGAATAAAAGAGCAGCAAGAGAAAGGCAAAGCTAATAGCTGTTGGCCAATGCAGATAGAGAACATTTGTGTGTGTGTGTGTGTGTGTGTGTGTTTTATATGTATGCTTGAAAAATTTCAATAAACTGGGAATTGGTTTTGAATGGGTCAACTGCATGCAAATACGCTCTGTTTCGGTTTAAGGAGCACCATCTTTGAGGATAGAAGGTCATTGGTGTTTACCGGTGTTTATGTAGCTATGACAAGGTTGGGCTGGGTTAAAATAACGGTGTGTGCATGAAGATTTCAGTCTTGGTTCTGCCTGCCAAATAAAAGTGCTTGAAGGAGATGGCAGGGTTCATGTGAAGGTGCTGAGTGCCTAAAAAATGGAGAATTATGGATTTAGGCATGTTTCAGCAGGCATATAAACTAAATGTTCTGTTTCACAACGTTTGCTCACAGAACTATGAGGAAGAGCAAAAATAGACCTACGTATCCCCTGTTGATCTATGTGTTCCTATTAGATGATGATAATTAAAGCTGCAAGTTACTATTTGTTTTACTGCCACCACAGTCGTTTTCTTTACAAATAAATAATTTTATTTTCATACATAATGTTGCCATTTTAAAACATTTTTTATAATGCTTCATACTTTTCTTAGCTCATATGTGGATTAACTGTAATATAGATAATTATACCACAATTATTAAGATTTATTCAAAGGCATTGTTAAACTTTAAAAAATATTTAAAGTTTTGTTAGGAAATCAAGCAGACGTTGACCTTTTTTAGCCAGTTAGAGGTTCACAACTTTTAATGTACTGCTGAAATAGTGCTTTATCCTTTATACTCGATATTCATGCAGTATTTTTGTGAGTACCTAAAAGTTGATATACAGTATTGCATATTTTAACTGTGATTTAAAATGATTCGGTATTCTTCTGTTAAATGGTAGGGGGGATAAAATATATGAAATGTATTTTTAAAATAAAAATTTTGGTTTCACTTGATTTTTATTTATTTATTATAATTAAGAAAACTTCCATTGGTTCATTGAACCTAGAAATTTGCAGTATGTTTTTATAGGTGAATATCAAGACGATTTTGATTTTCAATTTCATGGCGTGTCTTTTTTCACTGAGCATCTAATTACATTTTGTTTTATTTACTTTTTAAGCTGATGACCCCTTTGAAGGTTTCTTTGGTGGACGGCGTCACAGAGGTATGAGCAGGAGCAGGACGGCCGGTCCATTCTTTCCTGGATTTTCTCCATTTGGTCCGTCCTTTTCTGGATTTGACACAGGTATGTTATTCTGGGTGCAGCCCAGTGTTTCTCAATCTTTTTGTTATTCCCCACTTAAGATGTAGATGAGGGTTCCGAGCCTCACATGTCCCCAATCACCCATTCTAATAAACTAGAGCTTCACGTCTGTTAAAATTGATAGAACTAACATAATGTTTGAAACATGACCTCAATTAACAACATTTTAAAACTTTCAAATATAATAATGTGAGTGCCTCACGGTGGCACAGTGGGTAGCACAATCGCCTCACAGCAAGAAGGTTGCTGGTTTGAGCCTCGGCTGAATCAGTTGGAATTTCTGTGTGGAATTTTCATGTTCTCCCCGTGTTGGCGTAGGTTTTCTCCGGGTGCTCCGTTTTCACCTACAAGTGCAAAGACATGCGCTATAGGTGAAGTGGGTAAGCTAAATAATCCCTAGTTTATGTGTGTGAATGAGTGCATATGGATGTTTCCCAGTGATGGGTTGCAGCTTGAAGGGCATGCGCTGCGTAAAACACATGCTGGATGAGTTGGCGGTTCATTCCGCTGTGGCAACCCCAGATTAATAAAGGGACTAAGCTGACAAGAAAATGAATGAATGAATGAATGAATGAATGAATGAATGAATGATTAATAGCATAAATTCATAATTAATTTTAAACAAAATTATTAAAGTAAGTTCAGAAAAGTGTGAGCTAGTCTAGTGCTTTGCTTTATTTTGTCATCTTCCATACTGTTTGCAAAAAGAACATTCAAAACTGACAAAATAATTATCATTTTATTCATATTTTAGTGTCTGCAATTAGCCTGTTGTACACATATTTTCAAAACAAGGTTGTAGTTTGATACTGCCACTCTCATGTCAGTGTTAAAATGATAACTGTTCTTTATTTTGAGTAAAGCAACAGCATCATTTTTTTCTTGTTCCACGTCACATACTGATCTGTTGCAAACTTTGATACTCCTTACCACAGTTTTGTTCTGCTTCAGTTAACTTTCTGATATTAATTTACTCTCATAGGTTAGTATGGTATTTTCTTCGCAGTCTGATGTTGTTTTAAAAGGGTTGGTTCACCTTAAACTCAATATATTCTCACCCTCCAGTAACTTTAAGTTTCCTTTTTTTTTTTTTTTTTTGTTAAACACAAAATGAAAGAAGATATTCTGAAGCATGTTAGGAACCTGTAACCATTGACATGCATAGCAGGAAAAACAAATACTATAGAAGTCAATGGTTAGTCAGTGGTCAGTGGTTTCCAACACTTTTTTAAAATAACTTCTTTTGTTTTCAATAGACAAAGAAAAAGAAACACAAACAAGTTTGTGACAAGTGAAGCGGGAGTAAATGATGGCAGAATTTTCAGCTTTAGATGAACTGCCCCTTTACTTGAGGCTTACATTTTAAAGGGATAGTTCATCCAAAATGTAAATTGTCATCATTTTACTCCCCCTTCAGTTGTTCCAAACGAGTTTGAAGTATTTTGAAGAAAGCTGGAAACCTGTAACCATTGACTTCCATAGTGTTTGTTCTTCCCACCATGCAATTCAGTGGTTACAGGTTTTCAGTTTTGTTCAAAATATCTTCAGTGGTGTTCCACTGAATAAAGAAATTAAATAAATTGTCATGTTTGTGTGAACTAACCCCTTTAAATATGGCATTATTGAGTTTTCAGTGTGTGGTCAATGAATAATGGGACTGATGGACACGGGCACAAAGATGGCTTTGACATGTTTCTATTGGGATGTCCCACACTTTGAGAAATGCTGGTGTAGCCATAGGAAAAGTCATCTATTTGAATACTGGATCATAATCATCGTTATTTCTGTAGGGTTCTCTCCGTTTGGCCCAATGGGTGGAGGAAGCTTCAGCTCATTTTCCTCGTCTCCATTTGGTGGTGGAGGTGGGATGAGAAACTTCAGCTCCATTTCCACATCCACCAAATTCATCAACGGAAAGAGGATCACCACTAAACGGTACCAAAGAACATACTGTAATAGCTTCTAACCGCTTCACACCTTAGTTGCGCAATAATTTTAATACCGTTATTCAGTTACACATCTATGCAAATTGCTCACAAAGTGCCGCTCATTTGACTGAGTTTATTCAATGCAAATCTCACAGTTAACGTTTGTTTCATTGCAGTATTGTAGAGAACGGTCAAGAGAGAGTGGAGGTAGAGGAGGACGGTCAGCTCAAATCTCTCACAGTCAACGGTAAGGAGCAAGTCCTCCGGCTGGACAGCAAGTGAACTGCAGATGAACGTTTAAAACGGTTAAACCCAAACATTCCTAAGCATAACCAACCTTCCCAACCAGGCTGATGGCTACCAGTGCATCTGCTCTCCACTAGTCAGCAAACCAAGAGTAGGTAACTTGAGCGTTTAGGTGGTGCTGTTACCTTCACTGCAGTGAATCGCAGAGGTAAATGGTGAAGTCTCATTCCAGCATTTTATTTTTCTTTTCTTGGGGACCATTTATTCCTCACAAAACCTCAGACCTCAGTTTGTACAAGCACACTCTTTTTACCTTTCTGTCAGCTTCTCTTTCATCCATAAGTGCTTGAAACTGGAGCTTAATGAGTTGTGTTTGCTTTCTGCTGTAGAGCCTTTCATATGTTGAAGTCTTAACCTCTCCATTCTGACATATTTAATATGATCTAACCGATGTAAGTAGTTGCTATTTGTTTATTATATTAGACTGTTATTAAATTATTATTTTTATTTGCCTTTACACCTAACTGTTGCATAACCCGAGACCTTTCCATTGATCATAACTATGTGTATATATATATACATACATTGTGTGAATTTATATGCTGCAAATTCTGTTCTTTGTAAGAAAACAAATAAGCAAAGACAGACAAAGTTTCAGGTTCAATAAATCTCACTTTCACCTGTTTGGAATGCTGCACTCACAGTGTCTTTGTGGTGCTTTTGAGAAACACAGACTTGACTCTAATTTGTGTGTCAGTGTGTGTGTGTGTGTCCTTATGCTGGCCTGATGAACTGTATGTGCCTCATAACACTCACAGAATTAAAGACCGTATAAAACTTTGCTTTCAGTCCGCTTGCACTTCACCTTAATATGCCTCTTTAAAGACATTCACACATGCATGTGCGCATACTGCACCTGTGGTTTTATTTGTTAAATTGCACTAAGACACTTTTGAGTAACTACTGTGTGTAAATCATCTAAACTGAATGCAGAAGCTGTAGTGAAATTCATAATGAATATCAATTGATTTTACAGAAAGGTCCATATGACAATTAGATTAGACAACATACTTGATGACTAGCTCATACACACAATGCTGGACATTACAGCATGGCAAATAAGTGGAGGGGCAGCTCGGAGGCTAAATGGTTAAGTGGCTGGACCATGAGGCCTTTCTGTGTGGAGTTTGCATCTTCTTCCTGTGTTTGCGTAGGCTTTCCTCTGCTCTGGTTTCACTCACAGTCCAAAGGCATGTGGTTGTAGGTGAATTGGATCATCTAAATTGGGTTGCAGTGTGTGAATGGGAGAGTTTGGGGGTGTTTCCCAGCACTGGTGATTCATTAGTAAGTGTGCTCTCAGTGCTGAGTATTGGCTGGAAGAGCATACGCTGTGTAAGACTCGCCCGTTAATTTCTCTGTGGAAAGAAAGTGAGCGAGTGAGTGAGTGAACTAAAGGGAGGCAGAAATATAGTTGATTTATATATGCATAACTACACTTGAATGGGAGAAAAAGCTTTTGTTTGATCTTCTCACTGATGTTGGGAGATTTAAAAAATCCATTGTTTCATTACAGCTAAAAACAATTAATTTAAAAATGTAAGATTTCATAAATCACTTCTAATCATTCTTCTGACATGTAATTAGTTTAGATGTACTTGTAAGGGTCAATAGGCATCAGTAATATAATGAAACAATTTGAAGATGAAAACTGGTGATTTTTATGCTCCATTAAGGTAAGTCAAAAAAGAACTATTGTGCTGAACATGAGGAGATGTTCATTGATTAAAACACTATTATAACATTTTCCTCAAGAAAACTTTTTGGGTCTAAAAGATCACTTTTGTAATTTAAGTTCTAGATAAAAGTCAGTTAAAATGAGAGTAAAAATTTTTATACAAAAAAGTAGTTTAGTCTGGTTGCAGAAAAGCTGAATTTTCAGCTGTTATTGTGAGTTAATGCCACAATTTTTTAATAGGCTTATTTTGTGTTTAAGAAACAGTTTTAGCCTATTGTCGATATTGAAAACAGCTTTTTATTTTTGATGGAAACTATGATATACTGTGTTTTTTTCTTTGAGTAGAAAGCTATATATATATTAGAAAAAAATACTTTTGTTACAACGTCAAAGTGTTTGTTTTTTTCCTTCTAAAAGCGTCAGACACATGACAAACGATTTGTTTGTGGTCCATTAGTGCCCCCTGTCGTCTAGATGTTATACGTACATCTCTTCCACATATGCATGTTTCCTCCGAGATTCAGTTTTGCCTTGTCCCTGAGTGAAAACAAAATAGATTCGCTTTTCTAACGATGAATAGAGTTGTTAACCTTTTTCTGTGATGGAGTAGCTTCATTTGTACCGCATGTCTGCGGAAAGGCTCTGCCTTCGAGATACACTTAAGGCAGATAGCCTAGATGCAGCTAAACCTACCCGAACAAGCTAGTTAAGGTCGGCAGCATTGCTTGAAGGCTACATGCATGTGAGTTTGATCAAAGTTGTAGCTGAAATCAACTAAAAATTGGGTCTCAAAGTCAAAGGCTTGATCTGTCCATTTCTGATCTAATCGGTAATAACATCACAACACTAGAGGGCGCCATTTCTTCAGTCATTTTACACTATCTTTAATGGGCTGCAAGTCGTGTTAAAAGTACACAAATCAAATGTTCCTCAGTGAAAGTACAGATGCTCTTATAAAATATTACTTTATCTAAAGTAGTAGGTACTCCTTTTTCTTCTACTTCAGTCAAAAGTTTTCGATATATATGGGAACTTAGGTAGGCTACTAAATGTATACAAATTAACAATGATTGTTTTATTTTGCAAGGAAACAATTTATTAACAAAACTTGTCACACACTGAAAACTACTACCGATAATTAAGTATAACTGAAGTGTGCAAACAAGTGAAAACATTAAAGCATGACATATAGACCAGATGTAAATATAGGCTGTATTTTAACAACAGACAGAATGTGTTTTACATAGAAAAAATGTGATACAGCAGTAAGTTAGATGACAATTAATTTGTTATTTAGTAAAAAGTGATTAATTAATTTACCTATTAAAAAAAGAGTAAACCCTTTAGCCTAAAAGCGTCAGGGTGACTTAGAAGAGTAAACTTCTTGTAAATTGGAACTTTTAAGTTGTCAGCTTCAGTCAGCTAACCAAAATTTACAGTGTTTAAACAGCTCAGCCTTAGACTTACAAAATATATTGGTTTACAATCCTATATCCTAAAAGGTGGCAATAGTTTTCACAGCATGAGCCGTGGTCATTAAAGTTCAGAGAGTCAATCTCCTGTTTTGGGTCATTTTGAGTCAGAATTGTGAATTCAGTGAATCCTCAAATGGACATTTGTTCTGACCAGGTCATTTAAATCATTGACTTAAGAACAGACCAGTAACATTTATAAATGAAACGGGATTTGTGAACTGATTTGACAGGGTTTGATCAGCTAATTTGGCTAATTAAATGCCACTGTCAAGTTCCTGAATGTCTGACACTTCCTCCAGTTTACAATAAAGATATTATCTAGTGAAGTATGAGTAAATGTTTCCTAAAAAAACACTTCTCAAAAATAAAAATGTAGGTTTAAATACAGCAATGGAATAAAAACACTCCTGTTTCACTGCTTTTTTTTTTTTTTACTGTTCTTACACTCTCAGAAATAAAGGTAAGCGATCTGTCACTGGGGTGGTACCTTTTCAAAAGGTACACATTTGTACATAAAGGGTCCATTTTGGTTCCCTGAAAAGTACATATTAGTACCTAAAAATTTTAAGAGGAACACTTTTCTACTTTTTATGTAGTAATATGTACCCTTGAGGTATTAATATGGACACTTTTAGTACAAATGTGTACCTTATTTCTTAGAGTGTAGTTACTATCCGCCACTGACAGTGTCTTTTCAAAAAGGTTTAGGCAGAAATAAACTAAAACTTATTGTTACATAAAAATGTAAAAACAATTGTAATATTTGTAAAAAAAAAAAAATATATATATATATATATATATATATATATAAATGATCCTTTAATATATAAAATGATCCTATCCCGAATGCTTTACTGTTTTAGCGGTATATATCAACCATAAAGATGTATATTACAATTTTGCTCAATTAAAACGCAGTGAATGAATGGTTCCATGTGGTAGTATGTGTTTATTTTTAAGCCAAAAGAAAACAACTGAAAAATGGCCATATTGTGGTCGACAAATGAAAGCAGTCTCGAAGTATAGACACAAAACATCTATATAGACAAAAATAGACGTTCATTTCCTTTCTATACTTTCTGTTTTCTCTCTCTCTCTGATGAATGATCCAAATTTGATCAAAATGATCCAGAACTGTGATGAAACCGGAAGCTGAAAGCATCCAGAGGCTGATGAAGAGTTTCCCCCTTCATGTTTTACCACTGTTCTCCCAAGGCTTATGAAAGATGGTAAAGATAGGAGTGATGGAGGAGGAAAACATGAGGCCAGCTCTGGGTTTGTGTTAGCGCCTGCTGTGATGCTATCAGACTGCCAGAACAGTGGGAAGTGGCTGCTGTTGATGGTGGCCTCGCTTTCCTGGTGAATGTTTCTAGAGAGAATGGATATTCCTAATGTTTTTAATGGAAGCCCTGTTTAATTTTTCAGTGATGGTCATTATTTTTTTACTTCTGTTGTTTGTTTTGCATATTCAGTTGAAGTCATAATTATTAGCCCCCCTTTGATTTTTTTCTTTTTTAAATATTTCTCAAATTATGTTTAACAGAGCAAGGAAATTTTCACAGTATGTCTGATAATATTTTTTCTTCTGGAGAAGGTCTTATTTGTTTTATTTCGGCTAGAATAAAAGCAGTTTAAAAAATTTTAAAGACCATTTTAAGGTAAAATATTATTAGCCCCTTTAAGAATTTTTTTTTCAATAGTCTAGAACAAACCATCATTATAAAATAATTTGGCTAATTACCCTAACCTGCCTAGTTAACCTAATTAACCTATTTAAGCCTTTAAATGCCACTTTAAGCTGTAAGAGTCTTGAAAAATATCTATTAAATATTATTTACTGTCATCATGACAAAGATAAAATAAATCAGTAAATAGAAATGAGTTATTAAAACTATTATGTTTAGAAACGTGTTCAAAAAAAATTCTCTCCGTTAAACAGAATGGTGGAAAAAATAAACAGGGGGCTAATAATTCTGATATCAACTGTATGCAAGGTGCACTCAGTATTTTTTGGCTTATGTTGATATAGTAGATTTATAGGGCATAAAATATTCTGATATCTATCGGTGGATGTAGCATCTGCAACATTATTCATTTATTCTGTGAACAGCAGTTTCAGTTGGTCAGGTGACCTCAGCATGCAGACTCTCATCAAAGTTATGCAAGCAAGGATCAATAATGCTCTTGGAAATAATTATATATTTTAAATTCTTTATTGGAAAAAAAATAGCCCTACTAAAGCGCAAAGAAAGAAAGGTAATAAGCCAAGATTGATACCAAGTTCACTGAAAAACCACCCATAGTTTTGACACTATATAGCATAACTATTTTACTTCTTCCCTTAAAAATGTTGCGCATTTCTTAATGTCATAAATATCAATTATTAAAAAACAGACATAAAACATAATCATTTCAGACAATACAGGCCACAATAAGACCCTTACGAATTGCCTGCCTATACAAGAACGTTTAAAACAGAAAGAAAAATTGAACACAGAAAAAAAAGGCTTATTAGTATTAAAGGACTGCATTTATTAGTTTAATTGTTTTCCTTGAAAATATTTAAGCTATTATTCCTCGCCACTCAAAGTAATTAAATGATAATGGATTGGAACATTCCCTGTTATCACTACTGTAACCCACATTAATAACATCATACACTGATCCTGAAAAGCAAGAATGCTTTCAAACAATAAAACAAAACACCAGCTTATTTTCTCCATAGGCTCTCCTTTTTATTTCTTTATTTCCCGTCCATATATTTCAAAAGCTAGATATGATCTCTGCCTCTGCTTTTCATGGACGAATAAACGCTGCTTATTATTCAGAGCTCGACGAGGAAGAGAAACCCTAACGCGAAGGTTTTCAGTCCACTGAGAGCCAGCGAGCGGGACACTTATTTTCCGCGTACATCCCTGACTGGGATTTAGACAAGGCGCCGTGATTTGCACGGATGCAGCGTCTGAATACGCGTGTTTGTATGGAGGTGAGCCTGCGGTAATAGACTGTGAATATACGGGGTCTCCGCGTCGACCTCGCGGTAATGACACATCCAATCACACCCGCGGAAATTGAGAGTTGCGCGGGCTGCATTTGTCTCTCTGTTTGACCAGACTCGTTCCGCTTTGTGCTGGCGATTAGGCCTCTTCTCTTCCCTTTTCTCACTGTCACGTTCTTTCATCTTTATCACTTCCTTCATCTTTCATTTTGTGTGTCATTCTCTTGCCATTTTCCCCTCTACTAATCCTTCATCTGTTTCCTAGTTTTCCTTTTTTCTGTAAAGGATGAAAAAGGCTCAGGTTAGAGATAAATGAGCAAATTTCTCCTGGTTTTGATTAGGCATGGGCCGGTATAAGATTCTGACGGTATGTTAACCTTGGATAAAAATATCACGGTTTCACAGAATTGTGATTACTGCTCTAAAATATATTCTTTTTAAATGTCTGGGTAAAAAACAAAAAGTTTTTCCCTTTTGAAAACAATATATTTTATTTTGAGAAACATTTAAAATATTTTGGGACAGTAAACATGTCAGGCTGAATAATTCAAGTGAATCATAGACTTCTGCTGTGTTCATTGGTTTCAAAAACAGATGTCTTTAAAATGTACAACAGCATATTTGGATATCTTTTCTGCTGGAGATACTATTGTCCTAAAAAAAAACCTAACAAACAACAACAATAACAAAAAAATCGTACACATACCTTAGGAACGGTATAGCAGAAAATTTTGGCGGTTTTAAAACCTTGACTTTTCCAAACCGCGGTATACCTTGAAAACGGTTATCATCCCATGCCTAATTCAAGAGTTCACACTTAGATATGCCTAGCGTTTATAGCAGGTTTGGCATGCTGTCCCGGGAGAAAACCCTGAGCTCGGAGATACTTGAGCCCAAGGCTCCCGCCCAGTCAATAAGCATATAAGGGGATCCGAGATCAGGTAGGTCTCGAAAGCTCCCCCTTAGAAAAGGGAGGAAGAAGGAGGAGATGGGGTGGAAGGGGGGATTCTTCCAAAACGAAGGTAGAGCAGTAGGGAAAAATGATCTGTTTATAGTAAGCTTGGATCGCTCTGATTGGATTATTGCTGATTACAGATGAGCAGCCAGGTGTGCTTAATCATATCAAGTGCTCCTCTCGAAATTACTTTATATAACTTCACTTAGTAGCTGCAGAGTTCGTTTGAAAGTGGACCACGAGACCACAGCTTCAGTTGGGTCTTGGTCCGTTTGTTTGGTGCACCGTTTGTTTGGTGTGATTGTGGTATTCACACACCTACCCAAAAGATTCACACCAAAGGGGGGAATGAACTTGAGTTCAATTCAGTCAAACCAAAGAAGAGTAAATTTGTGTGTAAATTTGGATACAGAAATGATCAGTTTTTTTTTTAATTAGTAGATTACTAATACATAAAATAGACACTGGAAAATAGTAAAACTGTTCAATGGACCCTTTTCACATTTTTCGAGTTTCTCAGCAGCGGAATAAAAAAAAATGCATTAGAAAAGCCTTGCATAAGTAGTAATTTTTTTTTGTAAGTGAAGTTTATTTTATAAACTAATTTCGAGAGGAGCACACACTTATGATTGATAGCAGCTGGTTCTCATTAGCAAATGCATGATTTCCCAATCAGATGATTCCTAAATTACTATAAATAACCAGAGTATCTTACCTTAGCCTTATCAGGGCAGCACGGAGGCCCAATGGTTAGTACCATTGCCTCACAGCAAGAATGTCACTGGCTCAGATCTGGCCAAGTCGGCATTTCTGTGTGGAGTTTCCATGTTCTCCCAGTGTTTGCGTGGGTTTTCGCCGGGCACTCTGGTTTCCTCCCACAGACCAAAAACATGTAACATAAGTAAATTGACAAACTAAATCGGCATCATAGATAAGCGTAGAATTCAGCATACACTCTTCAGAGCCATTCATAATCTACATTCGCCAAGCGGTGGAGTTCTCGAGACCTACCTGAACTCGGACTCCCCTCTCGCCCTGCAACGGGGCCCCGGGCTCGAGGATCCCTCAAGCTCAGGGCTCTCTCCCGGGACAGCATGCCAAACATGCTTTATAATCAATCATCGTCAAGAGCAAACTCTTGAATTTGTAGTAAAACTTTCTAAAGGGAAGATATGTTTACAATAGTTAATAACAGCAACTAGAGATGCACTGTTGTGGCTGGAAAGGCATCCACTGCATAAAAACTTGTCAGAGTAATTAGTGCTTCTTTCCTTTGTAGCTATCCCTGATAAATGAGGGACTAAGCTGATGGACAGTGAGTGAGTAAGTGAGTAGAGATGCTGCCACAGTTTGGGCAAGTGAAGACCAATGGATCATTGGCAGTAGAATGAAAAATCATGATGCAAATGTATTACAACTGTGAATGCAATAAGCTACATGTTTGTTGAGTAATCCAGAATTTTTCTTTCAGTAAAAAAAGTACATTTGTACACAATAGTTTATCAGACTCAGCCAGATCTGAGTGATCTTACATATTGTTAGCTGGCCTGTTGAATTTTAAATGGAAATAAATCATGTTTATTGAAACCAATAACATCAGTACTGAATACAGATGAGCAAATGATAGCCAACAATTGATTGTTCAGATCACTATCAGTGTACAGTATGTGAAGGTCTAACAACAATCACTCACTACTGAAACTATACTCTTTTTTTTCAACATGTTGAAGACTGTCATTCACTGCAGTGTCTAAATGATCTCAGACGTTCCCAATAGTAATTATGATTAAAATATGCATCTTAGGGGCGGCACAGTGGCTGGGTGGTTAGCACTGCTGCCTCACAGCAAGAAGATCGCTGGTTCAAGTCCCAGCTGGCCATTTGTGTGGCGTTTGCATGTTCTCCCTGTGTTCACGTGGGTTTCCTCTGGGCATTCCGGTTTCTCCCACAGTCCAAATACATGCAGTATTGGTGAATTGGATGAACTAAATTGGCTGTAGAGTATGAGTGCATGTGTGAATGTGATGTGAGTGTGTATGGGTGTTTCCCAGTACTGGGCTGTGGCTGGAAGGGCATCCGCTGTGTAAAACATATGCTGGAATTGTTGGCAGTTCATTCCGCTGTGGCGACACTTGAAAAATAAGGGACAAAGCCGAAGAAAAATTGATGAATGAATGAATGTACACCTTGGTAATGATGACAAAGTAGTTGAACCAATTAATAATAATAATAATAATAATAATAATAATAATAATAATAATAATAATAATAATAATAATAATAATAATAATAATAACTGTCCTGTTGTTGTCTCAATGATTTTTTTCACTTCCTTACAATGGGTCATTCATTGGTCACTAAAATGATACCAGATTTCTTGAGAATATCTTTATTGTTTTTACTGAATAAAGTCAAACAATTTTGAAAGACTTAAAGTTAGTTCATTTACCATCGTACACTTGTTTAAACCTATTTGAACACAAAAGAAGATATTTTGAAAAATGTTTGAAACTTGTGCCCACTGACTTCTATAGTGTTTTCTGCTATGATAGTCAATGGCGAGCAACATTCTTCAAAATATTCTCTTTTGTGTTCCACAGAAAAAACTCATAAAGGTGTTGAAACCTACTTCAACCTAGTCTTCATTAAGCGTTCAGTAAATGATGAGAGAACTGTCATTACCTGCGGAACCATATTCCTTTAGTAAAAGTACATGTTACCACTTAAACTAATTAACTTGTTGTTGTTAAAAGCTTTTAGAGTACAAACAATGACATTTCGCAATGCCAGCGTCACCTCCGGCAGCTGTTGTTGTGCTCTGGGTCACGGTGATCCTTTTCTTCAAGCTCAAATACAAGGGTCCGCCAGACAACAAGAGATGTGCTAAAGGCTCGTGGCTTGTCTTCTAAATGTATTCTGTTTTTCATCTTTTCTTCTGGGGGTTGTTGGTAGGTGGAGGAGGAGGGTGTTGCGGCAGACGCAGGCCTTTTCCGGAGATGAAAAAAGGTCCGGTAGTTTGAGAAGCAGCATCTGTCCCTTTTCTTCTCCTCTCTCCCCTTTAATTACACAACACAATAGCCACGAGATGTGCCCATAATCTGCACGCATAATCAGCCTCTCTTTTCTCTCTTCCGAGCCTCTATTCCGTACGCTAATTCAATATAAATGTAAATTAACGCGCGCAAAGAATAAAGAAATCTCAATCTATTTACATGACTAATCACAATAAATGCGTTCCACATGAAATATGAATGAATGCATCGCGATTATGGGGAAAAGGGGACGGTGGGTGTCAGGCAAGGAGCGCTTTAGGAGCTATTTAAACTTTATTTTTTTTACAGTATCTGCACAGAGGCACTTTTGTGTTTATGGGGTGAGGTGAAGTGTCTGAAAGTGGCAGGGTAAGTGTGATGTAAACGTTTAAGACTGTGTTAGAAACAAAACACTTACAATAGGGAATAAAAGACTGGCTAATACAACCTGTAGTGGCTATTTTCTTTAAGGAGGCTCTCTCAGTGGTCAAGAAGACAAATTCTTACCCAAAGTGTCTTTTAAAGTTTTATTATTTGCAAAGAAGGTCAGACAGTCATACAGCAACGCAGGTTTCTGCAGAGTGTGAGACACCAAAACAGAGTGTGTTCTCTTTTTATCTAGTTTGCTAAGCTCACAAGGTCATGAATGACATACAGAAGGAACCACAGTTACATCAACGTACAAATTTAACCTTTGATTGTCTATATTTCAGTCTTAACTACCACCTAAACATATAGCTTGTTAAATCATCATAGGTACCGAGATCTTGTCTGGTGATAAACAGATTCCAAAGTGGTCACACATAGCCTAATGTAAACAGTACATCCATGGAGGAATAAAAGAACAGACCTTTATAATGTATATAAATGAATTTCCACCACAATTCCTCTCTTTTTATCATTCATTGATAACATAACACTAAATTCATACTATATTAGCTTCTAAAACTACACATAGTTCATAATCATTAGGTTTATCATTTTTAACAGGTTTCTGCACACACCATATACACAACCTCAGGACAATCATGAGGAATTTTACATGAGGACACAGGTAATAAAACATGAAATCCATCTCGGCGACAATTGTCCTACAGTATTCTGCTGCCTTATATTGACTGAAAATGTCATAGCAGGCTACAATATTATCAAAGTTACAAAAAATCAACATAGATTAACTATTTTTTTGTTACAAAAATAACATCTATTTTTATAATGATGGGAAATCATCACAAATATTTTTCATGATTTTTTGTTTAAATATCAATACTGATATTATTATAATCTCTGTCGCATTTACCTGCTTGTGAATAGTAGATACAAGCAAAATAAATGATGATAGTCTTATTTGTCAGTCAAGCTGTTTGTTCTTGTCTACCTGGGATAAAAAAAGATTCTACGTGCCTATGCTTTATACTGCTACTGTATATGCGTGTGATCAAATATTCTGGGTCAGGAAGATTGGATGAGAGAAACTGGCCAAACATAAGGATTTTGTGGAAAATAATAATAATAATATGCTCTTAAAATATGTGAGCTGTCATGGGGCAAAAGTTTACTTCAATATTTTAGGTACTAATATGTGCTTTTAAGGTACCAATATGGACTCTTTATATATAAATGTGTAATATTTGAATAGATAAAGCCCCGCTGACAGCTCTTGTATCTTAGAAATTTTAACAATAATAATAATAAGTGGGAATATTGTATGTAAATGAAATGTCAAATGTGGAATGTAAAAGAGCACAGAATAATGTCTGTAATATGATAAACTAGAAGAGTAAAGTATTGCTGTAAATGTAATTATCATTTATTTCCACCAGACATTTCAGCATATTAGCTACTAATCATTTCAAATAACTATATTTTTTAAATGACAAATTTATACTCTTATTACATATGTACATTGTACTAATCACATTATAGCCCATTGCAGTTATGCATTATATTTTGAATGTCTGGAATTGCTTTGTGACAGAATATTTCTGCTATAAAAAGTGATATGTGCATCCAAACGACATATCTTATGTGCTTTGCATACTTTATGTGAATTTGAGTGTATCTGCAGCTGCTGAATAGTTGCTGTATCATATTTGAGAGAAGGTATTTTTTTATGTAAAAAATGTTTTACAGCATAATCATTATGTAACATTCTCACTGACATTGAGCTGAACTGAATCAGCACTCAGCTGACTTGAGCTAAATAATAACATTGCTGCCCACAGCTGATTGAGAAACGTCACACGCTGTTCTTGTAAATGAATCAACTTGATCTATAATCACACATTTTAGAGCCACTTTACTGCAGAATCTACTGGATTGTCCAGTTGATTTTCTATAATTGATTCTGCTATTTTTCCGTTTGTGTCACTTGAACAGTTGAGGATTGAGTTGTAGAGTTGAGGATTTGTAGAAGTTGTCCAACTTGATTTACTGAGGTGTTCGACTTTATTCGTATTTTAGAAAATAAATGCTGTGCTCACAAATCAACTGTTTCTTGTTTCCCACTGCCATTTCTCTAGGTGTTTTTATTTAGTACAAGTAAAATACTTCAATACTGTTAAAACCCAAAACTCTGAGACTTTTACTCAAGCTGTGTTGGAACTTATTCATTCATTTTCTTTTTGGCTTAGTCCCTTTACTAATTAGGGATCACCACAGCAGAATGAACCGCCAACTTATCCAGCATATGTTTTTTTGCAGTGGATGCCCTTCCAGCTGCAACCCATCACTGGGAAACACCCATACACACTGATTGACACACATGCACAATGGACAATTTAGCTAACCCAATTCACCCAATATAGCGCATGTCTTTGGACAGTGGGGGAAACCGGAGCACCCGGATGAAACCTATGCAAACACAGGAAGGACATGCAAACTCCACACAGAAACGTCAACTGACCTTCTTACTGGGAGGTAATCTTGCTACTCACTGTGCCACCATGACGCCCTGTGTTGGAACTGGTGACTTGGTCATTTGTAAGGGAATAATTTTCACTTTTACTCAACTAGGGTTTTCAGGTACTCTTTAACATCTCTGTGATAAACACATTTTGGTACATTTTAATTCTTTGTCAAATCAAAGGAAATAAAATAGTAAATCCAATTTAAATGAACATAAAAATTTTTATGGTGCCACGGTGGCGTAGTGAGTAGCACGTTCGCCTCACAGCAAGAAGGTCGCTGGTTCAAGCCTCAGTTGGGTCAGTTGGCATTTCTGTGTGGAGTTTGCATGTTTTCCCTGTGTTTGCGTGGGTTTCCTCCGGGTGCTCCGGTTTCCCCCACAAGTCCAAAGAGGGTGCAAGTCTTTTGGGTAGGCTAAATTGTCCTTAGTGTATGTGTGTGAATGAGTGTGTATGGATGTTTCCCAGAGATGGGTTGCAGCTGGAAGGGCATCCGCTGCGTAAAACAAATGCTGGATAAGTTGGCGGTTCATTCCTGTGTGGCGACCCCGGATTAATAAAGGGACTAAGCCGACAAGAAAATGAATGAATGAATAATATTGTATTATATTAAACAGTATTAAAGGAGCTATAAAAACTCAATCTTTGGGGCCTTTTTGGGGCTGCAAAGTAACTAGTTACTGTAATTAAATGACTTTTCAGCTGAAAAGTAAAGGTTTACTTTTAATTTATACAGTTACTTACTGTATAATGTACTTGCTTAAACACTGCATTTAAATCCAACAGTTCTCTATAAATCAACTGACATAAGCAGAGTAATATATATTTTTCAGAGTAATTTACTTTTTCAACTAAAGAATATTTATCGTGTTTTCAAGACAGTTGCATGTGCTGAAGAAAAAATACTGAGACGTTTTAAATTTGAAATATAAAGTTTACATTTAGAGAGGCAGAGTATTTATAAATATATATGTTAGAATTCAGACATTTTCCATATATTTCAACTATAGGTTTTATCTGTCCAGCAACTGCACTTGCTTAAGAAATGAAACATTTTAGAAATGTACAGAAGATATCAATATACAGTATGGTAAGTTTGAAATATGGTGCCATTCATTTGAAATATTTTGTGATTTGATACATATCTTGTTATATTATTAAAATGTGTGTTAATTGTTTTTAAAGCTAAACTATTTAATTGTCCAGGAGTGACATGCTAGCGCAGTGGTTAGCACTTTTGTTTCACAGTAAGAAGGTCGCTGGTTTGAATCTCAGCTGGGTCAGTTGGCATTTCTGTGTGGAGTTTGCATGTTCTCCCCGTGTTCGCGTGGGTTTCCGCCATGTGCTTGGGTTTCCCCTACAGTCCAAAGATATGCTTTATAGGTGAATTGAATAAACTAAATTGGTCGTAGTGTATGTGCGTGAATGAGTGTGTATGGATATTTCCCAGTACTGGGTTACGGCTGGAAAGGCATCCGCTGTAAAACATATGCTGGATAAGCGACCTCCAATAAATAAAGGAACTAAGCCAAAGGAAAATGAATGAATGAATAAAATGTCCAGGACAAAGGCTGAAATTTAAAGAATTAAGAGTTTAAATTCTATTGTCAATGTGTTGAGATTGTGGATAATGTGGATGTTTGGTATTCAGTCAAGTAATTAAGTAACTTATTAATTAAGTTGCCTTTCACACAAAGTCATTTGAATACAATTGTAATAATGTTAATATGTTAATTACAATTGTGATGAATATTAATTAGTTTCTTTTTTAAAGTAACTTACTCAACCCTTTAGTAACTAAGCAGTGATATCAAAGGAATGAGGTCAGGTGAAACATTCAAGGAATTTATTTTTATTATGAATTACATTTCAAATGTAAGATTTACATGGTTTGCATTTCACAACAGGAATTCAGACAGAAATGTTTCGTACATGTACAATATTTATAATGACCACTAGAAACTCTGATCTGATATAATAACACTGATTGTGGCTTTCTAAAACAAGCAGTATTTCTTATTTAGGCCTTTTGTAACTCTCAGGAATCCATTAATAATCTGCTTGATCATGTTTGCTTTATGACTCTAGGTGAGCACTGACAGATATTTCACATGAACGAAACATTAAACCCAATTTATTTATTATAATCCGCTAATGTTCCATATCATTTGTCTGCTTTATGCGGTACAGTAAACTGGTGTGATTAAATTAACATAATTCATGACGGCTGACTAAACGATTGATTGTGCTTTGAATATTATCATCACAGATTATTACGATTGAGTAGATTTTGCATGGTTTTGTGCTTTGCCGTCTGCGTTATTGCACTGATGGCATCCAAAACTGATATTTTCTCTATTTGTCTTTAAGCCCTCTGTCTACTTTTGCTCATAAGCAATGCAGAAAAATATGAGAAAGAATTGATGCCCTAAAGCAAATCGTGTGATGTCAGATTAAAAAAAAAAAAATAACTGGCCAGAGATCACAGCCGCAATGCTTAAAGACTGCATTCAAGCAAACACAACACCGAGCTTCCTTCTGTTTGGGTTTGTTTGTACACTAACCAGCCACAGAATTCTTACATATACTTGTAAACCACATGCTGATACTTATTGACCTAAGAAAAGCTTTTTTTTCTTAGATGTTTTGAGTTTCTATGCACTTTACATCAATAAAGGTTCCTAATGGTGTTTTTGCATTGATGCCATATAAGAAAATGTAAATAATAAAATAAACATAACACCTGAACAACCTATTTTGTGTCATTTGGAAGCTCCAGGTTTCCAGGAACCTTTATTGTTAAAAGCAGTACTCGGAAAGCTGTTATTTTATAATGAAGTTATTATAATATGAGATTGCATATCACCAATATGAGATTGTTATCAACAATTAATTGGCATATAGTAATATAAACAGTGTGTTCAATGTGAAAATATCAGTTGGAAAAAGTTAGCTAAAATGGACTTACAGTAACAACATATCAATACACATTTAAAAAAATGATTCAAAGATGATTTCTAGGATTTACAATATATTTTTTAAGTTAAGTGGTTTAGAATGTCTCAATATTTTTTTCAATACATAATCCACAATCTCAACATTGACAATAGAATTTAAACTCTTAATTCTTCAAATTTGAGCTTTTTTCCTGGACATTTTATTCATTCATTCATTTTCCCACAATCCATCCATTTGGCTTAGTCCCTTTATTTATCAGAGGTCGCTTATCCAGAATAGGTTTTACGCATGCAACGGATGCCTTTCCAGCTGCAACCCAATACTGGGAAGCATTCACACACATACACTACACCCAATTTAGTTTATTCAATTCACCTATAAAGCATATCTTTGAACTGTGGGGGAAACCCCAGCACACTAAGGAAACCCACGCGAACACGGGGCGAACATACAAACTCCACACAGAAATGCCAACTGACCGAGCTGGGATTCGAACCAGTGACTTTCTTGCTGTGAAACAGCAACGCTAACCACTGCGCTATGTCACTCCTGGACATTTTAAGTTTAGCTTTAAAAACAATTAACACTTACATTTTAATAATATAACAAGATATGTATCAAATCATTCATTCATTTTTTTTCTTCTTTTCGGTTAGTCCCTTTATTAATCCGGGGTCGCCACAGCGGAATGAACCGCCAACTTATCCGGCATTTGTTTTACGCAGCGGATGCCCTTCCAGCCACAACCCATCTCTGGGAAACACATTCATACATTCTCATTCACACTCATACACTATGGACAATTTAGCTTACCCAATTCACCTGTTGTATCAAATCACAAAATATTTAAATATTAATGGCACCATATTTCAAACATACTGTATATTGATATCTACTGTACGTTTCTGAAATGTAGGACCTATAGTTGAAAAATATGGAAAATGTCTGAATTCTAACATATATTCATAAATACTCTGCCTCTCTAAATGTAAACTTTATATTTCAAATTTAAAATGTCTCAGTATTTTTTCTTCAGCACATGCAAAAAATGTTGAAAAAGTAAATTACTCTGAAAAATATATATTACTCTGCTTATGTCAGTTGATTTATATAGAACTGTTGAATTTAAATACAGTGTTTAAGCAAGTACATTATACAGTAAGTAACTGTAATAAATTAAAAGTAAACCTTTACTTTTCAGCTGAAAAAAGTCATTTAATTACAGTAACTAGTTACTTTGCAGCCCAAAAAAGGCCCCAAAGATTGAGTTTTTGTAGCTCCTTCAATTTATTGTGCTGAATTTAAACAAACGTTTCAAAACGGAACATTAGTACTTTTAATTTGTTTGTTTAAATTTAACCCATATAAATTGTTTACAACAATTTTGTAGTGATCAGTTTTTCAGTGTAAATAAGAAGTAAAATGTACAGTGGCTGAGAGATCTTAACATGCTGCAATTTAAAATTGATAAAAGATTAGTTTGACAGCACACTTTCTGCAAATTCTCACAACGCAAACAAATAAAAAAAAGAATGCGCTGCATTTTCTCACAACACAACCCAAATGTTTCATGGAGACCCTTAAATGTGACTATTTAGGTTATGGTTATTTAGGCTAGTGAATACTAAAGACACAGGAATCTGGATATTAAAATAAACAAACAAAAAACACCTTTCAAAGAATATTTTTACCTTGCAGAATATTTTATTAATTTGTTTGCATTGTGGGAAAATGCAGTGCATTTTATTATGTGTATGTGTTGTGAGGATTTGCCAAATGTGAGCTGTCAAATGGGTAACACAGTGGTGCAGTAGGTAGTGCTGTCGCCTTACAGCAAGAAGGTGGCTGGTTCGAGCCTCAGCTGGGTCAGTTGGCATTTCTGTGTGGAGTTTGCGTGTTCTCCCCGTGGTTGCGTGGGTTTTCTCCGGTTGCTCTGGTCCAAAGTCCAAAGACATGCGGTACAGGTGAATTGGGTAAGCTTAAATTGTATGTGTGTGAATGAGAATCCCAGAGATGGGTTGCGGCTGGAAGGGCATCCGCTGTATAAAACAAATGCTGGATAAGTTGGCGGTTCATTCCGCTGTAGTGACCCCTGATTAATAACAGGACTAAGCCGACAAGAAAATGAATGAATGAATGAGCTGTCAAACAGATGAAGATCTTTTCTTAATTTGTTGGCATTTTTTGTAATGTGGCATGTATTTTATTAAATTGCAGCACATTAAGCTCTCGACCGCGGTAAAAATGTCATATTCTGCACTTCACACACTCAAAAACACATCGTACAGTCAAAATACAACTTCCTCATTTCAATACCTCTTACATTGGTCTTGCAACAAACAAACAAGCATAAAACAACTAAATATTATGAGTCAAGAAATTATTGACATAGATCTGCAGTTGCTCTCTTGATGTTCACAGTGTTTTTGTCTTTTTTTCAGTGAAGGATTCTTAAATCAAGACACATTTACTCAAGAAACATATTATTCAAATGATATCTTTTAAATAAACTGATCAACACAGCAAATACTATCTACCACTGTGTTCAGAAAAATCAACTTAATTCAAAGTTAAACAAAATGTCCAATGTCATATTTGATTTTGCTTATTATATTTCTAAATTACATTAAACAGTACACATTTATAAGCAAAAAACGGAATTATTTTGCCACTCCAATAAATATATCTTGATTTAACAATGTTTAGGTATACAGACAAGTACCCCTGGAGTAAGAATAATTTCAGGCTTGACTGTATGTAATGGAAAGCAAGACACAAATAATCTAAAGGAAGAATTAAAAAAAAAAAAACTTTTTATTTATTTTATTAATGTCTTTTTTGCTGTACATAAATTTAATGCAACAACTTTATGAAAACTTTTAATGTCTTTAAATGTGGAAGAGCAAATTAAGACCTGGAGAGACCCCGGTCTTGTCAATACAAAGATATTAGACACTCATATGCATTATACATGTTAACCGACCAAAGGGACCATAAACGTCAAAGTAATGAGTTTAATTGCACATAAAAAGAACCCTTTATTTTATGGCTAACTCCCATAAGAGTATTAGTAAACTGATATGTTAGGGTTAGTAGAATATGTTGACATGCACTTGCAAAGTATCTCATTATAGTCAGAATAATGTCTGCTGGGAAGCATCAACATAAAATGTTCACAGAAATAAAGCAGACAGGATATAAATACTCTAATAACTGCTAACTGAAATACAATAGTTGCAAGTTGACTTGCAAAACAGACCATCAACAATAAAGTCCTATTGACAAATTCCGGCTAGTATGTTCTGAACTAGACTAGATTATATCAAAATGTGCATTCAAAGCATACACAAATCTGCAAAAGTGAAATAACGAAAACAGGCAATCAACATTTCATGCAAATTCATCCGCACTGTTTCTTGTCTCGCTTACAGCTATTTCCGATGACTCCGAGGAAAGACGGAGACAGAATGCTCTCAGTGGTCCTGCCCCGCACAACCGATACCTCCGAAATGTGGCCCAGAACCCTTCTGAAGAGGAGGAGGTGGAGGAGGAGGACAGAAGCCTGCAGAATCTGGGAATTGCCAGAGGTTTGTGTCCCAGCTGGATGTTGTGCCTTTAGGCTTTACAGGCCAGAACCAGAAGAGCAGAGCTGTTTCACGCAGAGCTGATTCATAAAGATATTCAGTTTTGTATTTTTTCAAGGTTGCATCAGTGAGTCAGATATTATAAGGTAAGATCTGTCAGTATGGTGGAGGTGGCGTCTACTTGCTCGTGAAATTTGTTTCAGCAGGCAACTTTTTTGGCTTGCTTTTGACTGCTGGGAAGGTAGTTTTATGGAGAGCTCTGACAAACACATTCTGGTGGAGTTATTGATTTAAAGTGATTGAATTCCTCCCTTCTGTGTCCTAGAGCCACAGTTAATATCTATTAAACAATTAAAACCAACACAGGGTTATTGGAAATACGTGCTTCAGCCAACCATTTTGTGAAACTGCACTTCAACATACGTTTGACTGCAGTTTCTAGATTAAATGACTATGGGGCAGTATGAGGCCTATAACTTTTGTTCCTTTTCACACTCATGATATTTTCAGCAACACTATCCACAAATAAAGGATTATGTTTGTGCACTTTAGAAAGCTGTCTATGATTTGTAATTGAATACGTTTGCCTCACCTGCCACATTTCCATGTGTACAACTTTGGTGGTGTGACCAGATTGTATGGTGGCTTACTTTGTACAGCGATTTACATGTGCTGCAGAGTGCTCGGGTTTGAGTCTGGTGAAGCAGGGTTACACAAAATAGGTAATGTAAGCAATGTAAAATCAAGGTAAAACTATTTTGTGGCAGGTTCCAGCTTCTCATGAATATGGTCAAGAAGGATGTGTAACATACAACAAAATGTACGCTGATCATATTTTAGATTCGCAGAAATCTGAACAGTGCCCTCTAGTGGGTTTGTCATTTGAAACATGCAATAAAACATACCGGTGTCAGGATTCTGCCACTTCAGGCTTGTTAATTTTTGTTTTATTGGCAAAGTCTAGACACTAGTCCTGTCTTGTCTTGTATGTCGTGCTCAGCTTGAGTTTTCTCAGGCTGGGCACTCATCCTGTCTTGGTCTGTGTCTCTTGTCATTGTTGTGAACGCACTGTCTCGAGTGAACTGTGCGTTCGTGTCTTTGTAGCGAGCACGCACGCGCCCCCAAAGAGGCTCAGTTCCCACGTGCTTGCTTGCTCTTGTATTTGTGTTTGTGTTTGCTTTGTCGGTGGAGTGCTGTTCTATTCTCAGCGCCTCAGTCTAGTTAGTTTTGGTTTTCTGTCTCGGCTTGGTGTTGTGTCAAAGCATGTGGCTCTGTGTTTACATTGTGGCAATGTGCCTTAGTGTCGTGTATCATGTGAACCGGCAGTTGATGAGTTCGCTCATTGGCTGCGTGTTCTAGTACATGAGCCCATGTCTTGTGTTGTTTATTTATGTCATGTTTTCTCCCGTCTATTGTCTAGTCCCACCCTCCTTGTTAACCCCTTATTAGTTTATTTAGTTCACCTGTTTGTTTGCTAATTCTTTCTCTTTATAGTCTCCTCTTGTCTGCTGTGCTGTGCCAGTTGGTCGTCGTTAATCATTTTGTCCTGTCATGTCCAGCCTTGTCCAGCCCTGCTCTTCCTTGCCAGCCTAGTCTAGTTTGTTTTTACCTTTTTGTTAATGTTTTCCCCCTCGGGGTAAGGGCCTTTTTGTTTTATTTTATGATAAACCCATGTTTTTGTCCCTGCATTTGAGTCGTTGCTCCTTTCCCTTTCCTGATACCCTGACAATGCAATGTATTAACTAATTCATATGAGTTCAGTTCAGATAAACAAAAATGTAAGATTTTAAAAAGTAAGCATGGCCCCAAACCCCACCCCTAAACCCAACCATCATTGGGGATGAGCAAATACTAAATTGTACGAATGAGATTGTAGATCATAATTTCATGCAAATCAGCCATTAAATCAAAAAGTTATGAATTGGCATGAGATAGCATTTGCTGGAGCACATATTTTCAATGAGCCTGGGTTGATTAAATCACAATCAGAATCAGAATCAGTTTTATTGCCAAGTGTGCTTCACACACACAAGGAATTTGCTTTGGCTACAGAAGCTTCCAGTGTACATAAAGAGACAAGTGACAACACAGAATAAATATGAAAAAAGTAGGACGACAGACATTAAACAGAGATGCAGTCAGTCCAACGATCTGGATGTTGAAATGTATGTACAGATTTGTTATAAATATACAGGGTATAAGGTGCTGTGTACAAATGCGTAAGAACTATTGCATTGTATATTGTTAAAGGTGCTGTGTACAAATGCGTAAGGAGAAGTATTGCATTGTATATTGTTACAAGGTGCTGTGTCCAGATGCGTAAGGAGAAGTATTGTATTGTATATTGTTATAAGGTGTTGTGTACATGTGCGTATAAGAAGGTATTGCACGTTTATTGCACAATAGGAGAAATATTAACTGTTCATGAGGTAGATGGCCTGAGGAAAAAAACTTTTCCTGTGTCTGGCTGTTTTCGTGCTCGGTGCTCTGTAGCGCCGGCCAGACGGTAACAGTTCAAACAGGAAGTGTGCTGGGTGCGAGGGGTCCAGTGTGATTTTGCGAGCCCTTTTACTCACTCTGGAAGAGTACAGTTCTTGAAGTGTAGGAAGGGTTGTGCCAGTTATTCATTCAGCTGTCTGGACTATTCGCTGTAGTCTACGGAGGTCAGATTTGGCTGCTGAACCGAACCAGATGGTGATTGAAGTGCAGATCACCAGTGCTAGTGCTAGTGCAGAAACCAGTGCTATCAGAACTATTTTTGTAAGTCTTGATTTAACGAAAGGTCAAGATTTCCTCTTTCATTTTTTTTTAGGGTTTTTTGACACCAGGAGAAAGAAGCTTTTGCTGAAGGAATCAGACACCAAAAAGAAGCGGACACCAAGACTCACTCCTCGGATTGGGGTGTGGTTTTAACAGTTTTATACATGTATAGTTGTTTTTACTGTTCGTTTTCTAAAACCCAAGAGAATTTATATAGACTGTTGAATACTGTCACACGTTATTACTATTTTTAAATAGCACGCATATAACGATCTCTGAATGTTGTCAGAATCATTGCAACAGTTTTGTAACAATGTTCTGCATTTTAGAATATTTTAAACTCTTTAATATTGGTTTTGTACAAAGTTCAATGGCAGAGTACTAAATTTGGAACAAACCAAGTTTAATTTCACCAGCTAGTTTATCAACGTTGGTTACCTTCTTACATCTATCACCTTGCTAATTAGCACCAGTAGCAAATTAGCTCTGAGGGAAATATGAATAATTCATTATAACATATGTGTGTATGTAATGTTCCCACATTTCTCAAGTGGTAAGAAATAAAGGATTTTCTTTATTCTAAAAATCCTTGGGGTGATTAAAAACAGCCTTGTCTTTCAGGTTTGTCCAGTGGTCTGATTCTACCTGGGTGTTAGTTTTGAACCAGTTTCCTCTAGCATCTAGTTTGCGTGTTGAGGGTATTATGTATTATTTATTAAATATAAAATCTGATCTGTATCAGGTGCTACAATGCACATGATGAAAATTATATTTAATTACCCTGTGCTGATGTATAATAAGCAATCACACTGACTTATACTTGTGCTGTGCAAATTGTAGAACATTCCCTTCCTGTGATTTTGAAAAGAGTCCGTACGAAAGTGAGGCTAAACATAGCATTCATATACCAATTAGACCCAACTGAAATATTTATATATTCATATTTTTAAACATTGAACAGATTTCTTCATTAGTTTGAAAAAGTTTTGGTTTGTGAAGTCTGTTTTCAGCACTTTGATATATTTTTGATGACAAAAATAATGCATTATAGACATAAAAAGAGGCACATTAAACTTAGCATGGTAGCTTTAAACGTGGTGCATTTTGTACTAAAGTACATTTGGAATTTACAGCAATATTTAAAAGAGTAACCATAGAAATGTCAAGCTGGGGCGCCTGCAGGATTTATTCAAAGGCACGCACAAATCCAGTACCACCCACCCTATTATCCCTTATTCCTAAAATTGTTTAAAACACATTGAATGCGAGGAGGCTGTGCAGCTGGATCAGAATTGTCCTATGAATGAGCCTGGAGGTGCTGATGAGACTGCGGTCTTCACCCCGTATGTAGAAGCTATATTGTCTCATTAGTTTAAGGCTTTTTGGCAAATGTGTCAATAAACTTTAACTGTTTTAAAGAGAGTTTAAACATTATGTTTTAAACAATAGTTATCTGAACTGTAATTTTTAATGAATGGAAAAACCACCAGCAAAACGAAAGCCAATAGATTTCTTTACCCATCCACCATGCAAGTATACACACTTTAAAACACACACCTTTATTTATTCTCATTCTTTCTTGCTTTGCCAATATATAATAGTGGATTGGCTTACTGTTTAATAATCACTTTAAATTCTGTAAAAAATAAATAAATAAAAAAGTGGCAATTATTCGCGCCCTCTCATGGTACGCACAATGCGTACAGCCGTACGGTTGCAGGCGCCACTGCTGTCATGTAAGAGATGGGATGATGAGAAGATATTGGACAGGTCAGAATAGATTTCTGAGATAGGAAAGTGAGAAGGACAAGAGAGAGAAAAAAAAGGAAAAAGATTTTAATTATTCATTCAGCAATGTGAGAGAACACGTTTTCACCAGTTCGTCTTTTGATCCAGTCTTAAGCACTGTATCAATATTTCAGAGAAAACTCCAGATGTGCTCAGTCCTTTCAGAACCTGGAGTATGGCTTTAATTTTACTCCTGCATGTATGTTTCATTTTGGTTTTTGATATAAAATCTGTGACTGACAGTTGCTATATATAAAAAAAGGGAAATAAAAATGTATTAAAGAAGCAAAGAACTAGACAAACACATTTTTAGTAAAGCATATTAAAAAGATTTTACTCTGATGTGTAATTGTCATTTTTTTGTGCTGATGCCTTATGAATACGTGATATTTGTTATTACGTGTCCATGCTGTTTTTCGGTTGTTGTGTGAACTGAGGGAGTTTTGATCAAGTACTGCTATTTTCAAAGCCTGTTCGTGTCATAAAACACAAGAAAACACAAAATCACAGTATATAATTTTCACCACTAGAGGGCGAGTATTCACAACAAACACAGTAGCAGTTTGATGATTAAGTGACCAACTGTGGAATCATGGTTGTTGCCTTCATTACACCCTACAGGACTTAGAACTGCAGAAATTATGTTTGTGGAAGAGCTTAAGTGTTCAAAACTTTATTATCTTGGTAGTATGAAGCAGCGTAATGGCTTCTGCGTATCGGGACAACTTTCGCTCATGGTTATATCTTAAACATATTCAAGATGTGTTTTTGGCATTCACACCCAAACAAATTTCAATGGCAATGAACAGAGTGACCATGCAAAATCCCTCTCTGATGTTAGATGGTGCTCTGTTAGATGGTGCTGAATGAGATTACAAGTAAAGAAAGAAAAGTGAAATGAAATAAAATTGAAATAAACGCATTTATCATACTGTTCGGACCCCATTGATAAAAAGCAGCTCTAAGCCCGAGGCGTACTTTTTTTCCTAACCAGGCACATTCTGGAAACGTACCTCTATATACATTTCTGGAGACCACGAAATATGTCCTAGGAGGTATTTATTTTTTTTTTTTGCAGTTTTTGTTTTCTCAAATCTACGAGAGGCCGCTGTGTATGCTTTTTCAGATCTCAAATTTCTCTCGTGATTGCCATTTGCACCTGCTGTTATTGCATAAATCCACCAGAGGCTGCTGTTGACTGACTGAATGACTGACTGACTGACCAATCGACTGACCCACCCTCCTTTTTTCCTAAACCCAACCAATTTTATTGATTGACCCACCCACCCAATTCCCTACTCCCAACCAACAATTTTCAAAAGCAATCCAGAAAAAGAAAAGCCCTCATCTGATTTTTACCACGTTTTACCATATTTTCACCCTGTTATTTACTTGTTTATTTTATTTTTTGGATTCTGTTTTTGTCTTACCGGCTTTCTGGAGCCGTTCTTCACCAGACTCGAACCTCGTCATCAACTCCTCTCTGCGTCTCAAGTCCACTGACGTACATGGTGAGCTAACAGGACTAACTGGTTACAACGGGAAAGCTGTTCATACAGAGGTAAGCGGTCAGCTGGTAATCACGAAAAGGAATGGCCTCATACCGCCCGAGGCGTTCATTAAAAAAATGAAATGTAGCCATACGTACCTCTGGGTTCATAGTTTGAGGCCTCCAGAAATGTATATAGGATTATGTTTTCAGAATGGGCCTATGTTGTTGTTGTTTTTTATTAAACAACACTTTTATGCTAGCAGTTTTGTGCATTGGTGTGCGCAATCGCATTGACACCCTTTGTTTAGTCATGAAGGGGAAATGTTAATGTTAAATGTTGGCGAAATCGTCCCATGTGCACAGGCCTTAATACTGAAAGTCACTGAAGTGAAATGAGATGCTGAAGCAATTGCTAAATATTTTAGAGCGTGACGTTGCAAAAAGGCAGAGTTTTTACACTTGACTGCTTCCGGTTCTTCTGTTCATAAACACATGGAAGAAGCAGTGCTGTTTTATCATACTAGATACATTTTAGGGTTCTTTCATAATACTGCTCTGTGCAGTCTCATATGATGCACAACATATTAAAGCATCTTTGGCGTTTCCCTGTGTGTGTGATTAGCATGGTGACAAAGAACACGGTCCATGTCACTCGTTAAAATAGCCTATTTCTCTGAATTTGAACATTCTTCAAATCATTTGTCATAATGCAAATACATGTCATAAAAACATATAAAACTCTTATTGTGGTTTTTGGATATTTCAATAAAAAAATCTTACAATATTGTGCTTTAACAGAAACAATTTAACCATTCGAAATTCTGTTGATGTGAAAGTTTTGTCTTGGTAATATTGACTAAAGGCTTACATTGATGTGTGTATCCCTATATCATATTTTAACATACATCAATAAAGCCTAAAGAAGTTGTACATATTTTGTATGCTTTGTAAATGCATTGCCACTAAATTAGAATTACAGAAGTGTGTATTACAAAAGACATGAATCTGTGAATGTATTAAATGAGCTTGCAGAGTACAGTATTATTCATGGCAAGATTCGTGCACATGACCTGTAGAGTAATTTGGGTCTTGTTTGCTTGACTGAAGTCTCCCAGGGCTTAATTAGATGGCACAGCAGCAGTCATATCACTAGCTCACCTTCCCTCCATTGCTTTCAATTTGCAAGCTGTCTCAACGAAGATTAATATAGATCATGATAAGAAGGAACGCTTCAGATTCAGGTGGTTCTTCCTGACGGAGAGAATAAAAATGGCAGCGGTTTCCATCCTAAAGCAAACGTACTGTTTATAAATGTGCCCTGCAATAATCTTTGAAGTAGGCGATGTCATGTCTTACAGTAATGACTACTCAGTGCTTAGACTTGGTTGCCATGATATCTGTTTTTTTTGGGAAATATAAAGTGAAATGAAAGTGTAAAGGCTGTCACTGCTGGACTTTTTTAACACATCTGCATGGTGGCACCTGCCATAAGGTTCCCAGATGTAAATGTATTTTTTGTTTTGTTTCACAAACTTCTAATGACCTTTCTTTCAAATATACAAATAAAATGCATTTAGAGCAGTGGTGTAGTGGACCCAGTTTTAAATAAAAGTACATAGGCAAAGAAACGACGACAGTCAGTGTTTCAGCCTGAAGTACGCATGAATTGATGCTGTTCCTTTTCGCTCTTTACAGCTAATCGTATGGATGACATTCCGACTGTTGCTAGTTTGTCCAGTTAGCCCAGCATGTACGTTGGTGGACTTAAGATGCAGAGAGATGACCACGATGACAGGAGTCCAGTAAAGAACACTTCCAAAAAGCAGGTACAGAAGCCAATAAATTAAATAACAGGGAGAGACTGTGGCAAAAATCAGACGAGGGCTTTTCTTTTTCTGAATTACTTTTGAAAAATTTTGGTTGGGTGTAGGGAAGTGGGTGGGTGGGTCAGTCAATCAGTCAGTCAGTCAGTCAGTCAGTCAGTCAGTCAGTCAGTCAGTCA
>CAIGQQ010039163.1:2014660-2028997 GCA_903798035.1 Danio albolineatus
TCAGTCAGTCAGTCAGTCAGTCAGTCAGTCAGTCAGTCAGTCAGTCAGTCAGTCAAACAATAAGTTGACAGAGGCCTCTCGTGGATTTACGAAAGGAAAGTAGTCATGTATGGCACTCACGAGAGAAATTAGAGATCTGAAAAAATGTACACTGTGGCCTCTCATGGATTCACGAAAACAAAAACTGCAAAAAAAAAAAAAGTATATATGTTTCTGGCATTTATGGTACATATGTGTTATACATTTAGGGGACATACACTGTATATGTTTCTGGCATATATGGGACATGTGTTAAACATGTAGGGGACATATATGTTTCTGGCATATATGATACATTTACAATTCTGACATATGTAAGACATGTGTTTCTGATAAGGGACTTATATGTGCTATACATGTAAGGGACATGAATGTTTTTGGCATATATGTGGGCATATATGTGTCTGACATATATGGGACATACTGTATACAATTGAATTCAATTTCAATTTAACAGAGAGAAGATTTTCTCAACACACTTCTAAAGATAATAGTTTTAATAACTCATCTCTAATAACAGACTTATTTTATCTTTATCATGATGGCAGTGAATACTATTTGACTAGATATTTTTCAAGACACAGATACAGCTTAAAGTGACATTTAAAGGCTTAACTAGGTTAATTAGGTTAACAGGTTAGGGTAATTAGTTGAGTTATTGTATAACAATGGTTTGTTCTGTAGACTATTGAAAAAAAATAGCTTAAAGGGGCTAGTAGTTTTGACCTTAAAATGGTTCTTAAAAAATTAATAATTGCTTTTATTCTAGCCGAAATAAAAAAAAATAAGACTTTCTCCAGAAGTAAAAGTAAATTGAAATTACTTGCTCTATTGAACATCATTTGGGAAATATTTGAAAAAGAAAAACAAATTCAATAGGGGGCCAATAATACTGACTTCAACTGTATTTGCTATACATGTAGGGGACATATATGTTTTTTACATATATTGGATATATTTTTTTCTGACATATATGTGCTATATATGTAGGGGACATATGTTTCTGTCATATATTGGACATATATGTTTCTGACATATATTGGACATACAGTATGTGCTATACATGTAGGGGACATATGTTCTGGAAAATATGTGGACATATATATTTCTGATATTTATGGGACATATATGTGTTTTACATACATATATATTTGGCATATATAGGACATTTGTGTTATACATGTAGGAAACATATGTTTCTGGCATATACGTGGACATACATGTTTCTGGCATATATGGGACATTTGTTATATTCATGTAGGGGACATATGTTTCTGGTATATATGGAACATTTAGAGCATACAAATAACAAAAAGAATGCCACAACACTAAACTTTTAAAAGTTAAAAAGGAAACATCACCAGGCCTTTCCAGAATAAACAACTATTAACATTTTATTTAAACACATACCTCATAAATCCAGTAGTGCATCCAAAGAGACTGAGAAGTTTCAAGTGCTCTTATTTTTTCATTTTTACAATCAGAAACATAGAAGTGTCAAAAAAAAGAAGAAATTCTGTGGTTCCCCAAAGAAAAATACTTCAAATAACCCTATTTACACAACATGCTTTATATATATAGAACACTGTCATAATGTAAAGAATCATTTCAGAACATTTTGATGGCATTAACTGTAATAAAGAACTGTTTTTTTTTCTATAGCTAAACAATGAATTTGGATAGTTTAACTCTTTCAAAAACACCTATCAGTAATATACAGGAATGTAAGCAACTCAGCCAGAGTAATTTTTTAGCATACTACAAGATTAAGAACAAATGCATGTATATTTTAAACGAAGTTAAGAACCTGGTTACACCTTCAGTCTTTCAGTGAATTTACTTTTTCTCAGAACTTAATATAAGATGGTAAAACTTTTGACTTTGACAGATGTAGGCAAAGCTGTACGTTCATGCACATTTGTTATTTACTCCAAAGGATGCAGTTTTGTTGCTTTCTAGCATATGAAATGTACACATCAGTGCTTAAAAGACACAAATTGGTACCTTTTCAAATGATATGGACAATGTCAGCTTTTATACCTTTTTCCTGAGAGTGATTGAAAATGCTTTTTACAAAGGGCTCAGAAACATTGTTACCACTACAAGTAAACATTAAGCTTTCATGGTCCTGGCACTGAAACATTGCAAAATCATGTCTGAGTATATCAGTAAATGAAGGCTGTGTTAGAGACGTCTCTGGACTAACACTAGGTGGAGATGTTTGTCAGCATAGCAAAGGAGGAAATCTATCTATCTATCTGTCTATCTGTCTATCTGTCTGTCTGTCTGTCTGTCTGTCTGTCCGTCCGTCCGTCCGTCCGTCCGTCCGTCCGTCTATTGTTGACTAGGTTTGAATACACTAGTTATAGCTTTCAAAGATTTTAAAAGATGTTTTGTTAAAAAAATATTACTTCAATAGGAGTATTTGCTGTTTAACAATAACAGACAACTCCTTTTTGGTGGAAAAAATAGATATTATGTAAGGTTAAACAAAGAAAATTGCTTTGAAAGTGACATAGAATCTTAATGCTGTTGCAGATAACCATAATCTGTCTTCATTAATATATATTTTTGTATATTATATAGAACATTTATGTATCAAGGATCAATAATGTGGTGTCTTTGAAATATTTTTACAATTACGGATTTTGAATATCAAAAATGTGTGAATAAAGAACCTCAAAGAAATAAAAAAGGTTCTTTGAGATGATATGCATGACCCTGAACCACAAAACCTGTCAACATGTTTTATGTTGCACATAATAGACAATAGGCAATAGACAAAAATGCATCGTATGGGTCAAAATGATACATTTTTCTTTTATGCCAAAAATCATTCAAACATTAATCAAAGATCATGTTCCATTTAGTAAAATTCCTACGGGATATATTTAAACTCAATTTTATGATTAGTAATGTACATTGCTTCATTTTAACAACTTTAAAGGCAACGTTCTCGGTATTTTGATTGTTTTGAAACCTCAGATTTCAAGTTTTCAAATCATTGTACTGTATCTTGGCCAAATATTGTCCTTACCATACATCATACTTATTCAGCTTTCAGGTGATGTTCAGGGGATTTCACATAAATGGACACTTTTGCTGGTTTTCTGGTCAAGGGAGAGATATGTTGTTGTTTTTTTAAATACTAAATACTGTTGCATTCTGCTTTAGTGTTTTGCTGCAGTTGGTAGACTATGAACGTGATTATACATCTAAACTTAGGGTCGTACACAAATTTCTCTTGGTGAACTCATGGTGACACTTGTTAAAATCAAACACATTTTACTGAGACCTCTTAAATCATTTAACAGCTTTTTCAAGCATTTCCTTATTTACTCTATTGATTTTAAAACACTTCACAATAGTTATTTTTCTGCCTTTGCATAGATCTCTTAAACAAGTGTTTCTGATTGTCAACTGCAGCACTTAAGACCATCAAACTACAGAAAAATCTAATTATGATAAAATGTTTTTGTACGCAAACATTTTGCTGTACGAGAATCACACCAACAGGCATTTGGCATAATCTAGGCTGATTGAACAGTATCTCCTTTTGTATGCTGGATGATGACTAAGACAGACATGGTCAGCGGATAGCAATTTCTGCCGTAGGCTCACAGTGTTTAAAAAGGCATTGTCTTTGTGAGCTGGAGAATGAGGCAGAGAGACACACAGAGAGAATGTGTGTGAGAGAGTGGTCTGCCTCCTCAACACCCACACATCGACCCGGCTCAGGTAAACACTGCTCAACACACTGCTCCCCTGTGAGACCCCCTCCCTCCCTTTCTCTCTCTTTCTTCTCGCTCCTCCATATCCTGAATTTCTTCTCTTTTCTTTCCCTCATGTCTCTTTACTCACCACCTTTCTTCTGTCTCTGCCTGAGGACAACATGCTTCTGCATTAGCCCCAATTGGTGTTAGCCATCTTCGGTCATCTCTTCAGCATAGAGACTCCACACGATGATTTGCATGTAAAACTGGAGGAGTCCTCTTTTGAAAGGTGCTGAAATGTAAGTAAGTAACGTGTATTTATATAGTTTATTTATATAGTATGTAGCATTTATCGTGTGTGGCCATACACCCAAAGTGCTTCACAATCATGAAGGGGGGTCTCTCCACCAGTTAAATGATGCAATGGCAGCCACAGGACAACAATGCCAGTGCGTTCACCACACATGTATCAGTTTCCCAGCACTGGGAGGTTCATTTACTGGGATGAAGGAAAGTGAGTGAGTCAAATGTACCATTTATGTAGGCTACTAATATTAAAACTTTAGGTATGTGACCCTGGACAACATGAAAGTTGAATAACTAAGCTTTGCATTGCATTGATGTATGGTTATTAGCAGAAATGGGCAAAAATACTTTAAAAAAGGCTTTTAAAATAAAATACTAAATACATCAATTTTAAGTGTATCAAAATAAACTGCAACATAGAGCAGCCACAAATGTTTCCAAATAAAATACTGTATTTTAGACATTTTACAAAATACTTTTAAATGGTAGCATACAGTTTCTTCACAAACTCCATCAACAGGCTGTCATAAGCCAGGTTTGATCTGGGCTCCTCTGTCTTGTCTGTCTCAGCTGTTGCCTCTCATTGCCCACCTGTGGCTCTTTTCTTCTGATTTTCCCTTCTACTTATACATGCCTATTTGTGGAGTTCATTGCCAGATTCTTGTGATCTCGTATCTGCATACTCTGTGCTGCTCTAATTTCTAAATACAATTATACTTAACCAATTTCTAAATACAATTATACTTAACCTTCCTGTCTGGTTTAGTCCAGTATCATTTCTGAAGTTAACCACTGAATGCCATACCTGTGATCTGCGCAGTCACACCCGCTGTGTGGAATCCAGCCTCTCTCTCTACCACCGTGCTCGCCTGCTCTCACACAAACTGCGCTGCTGGGAATCTCTCCTCACTCCAAACCCTTTTGTTACCCATCGACTCAGATTCAGAGGGTGAAGTAATCTGCCGCCAAACTTCCAGCCTGCGTTCCCACTGACGACCGGAGAACGGCAGCTGCCTTTGTTGTTTTTTCAATAAAACTCTTGAGTTTGAGAAATCTCTGTCCGAGTATTCTGTCCGGTCCCTTGACATAGGCCTATTGGATCAATCGCTTCACCATCAAACTGACTTGTGAAGTAAACAATGTTTAATAACAACACATTTTCTTTGCGATATACTTCACCTATAGGGGAAGTTGTGGCCTAATGGTTAATGAGTTGTACTTGTAACCCAACTTGTGTTTTGTTTTGTTTAGTATAAATTTTGCACACATTTCATAAAGAAAGTCCTGTCCTTAAGATGATATCCTATGGTTTAAACCGTTTAATGCAGATAATGAGTCAGAACATAGTACTATATGTTGATATGTTTCCACCCATTGTGTGGCCAGTAAAATTCCCATCATCCCTGTTCAAATATTATTTAACCTATAACCATTCTTGGATTTTAAAAGGGTGACAGGCCTATATGAAGAGTTCATTAGATTTTTTTTCTTCACAAAGTTTGCAATTAAATTCTTCTACACTCATTGTAAAAAATGATTTCCTTCTAACCTTCTAAAACTATACAATTTAAAAGCATGACATCTAATAATCACAAAAATATCTGTTTTTACAAATGAACTCATATATATCTCGCTGCTGCCGTTTAGCGAGAGTCTGGAGTTTTTGACGAGTCCATAGAGTATTATTAGATAGTTTTGTTTCATATATTGTGACATTTTGACATCTTTAGACTGATGGATTCAGATTTCTGCTATGCGATCTGACTCAGCAAGGATCAACATTTATCCTTTTCTCATTATCCTTTTTCTCATTACTTTATAAATATGATTATTTGAATCAGTATTTAATCTTGAAATGATTTTGACTTATGATTAAAGTTAACACATTGCTTAAAATAAATGACTCCAACTGTGTATTGAGCTTTATGTCTAGGCTACTGGCCAATGGTTCTATTTTAGGAATCGTCAGTGTAGGACTTATTTTAATGTTGTTCGTCTTATTTTCATGCCATCTACATTAATGATCCATTCATTATTTGTACTATATAATCATATTCCCAAGATGTTTTCAGTTCTTCTTTAACTAGAAAAAGTCTCGGTTTACCCTATTAAAAAAACACCAGTACACCATCTTTAGATGTTTTATATTTCTAAAGTTCCTTTGCATTTCCACCTGCTGCATTGAGAATGATCGCGTGCTAAAGGCTCCTCATCCTGTTCTTAAGGGATGAGCTTTTATTTCTTAAGCGAAGATGCTGAATTGTACACTATAACCATTATATATTTCTGGTCTTAGCATTACTCAGTAGCTATTTTCAATGTTGACTTGCTCCTCAAAATAACCTCACCATTTGTAGGTTACTTTCTTTAAGCATTATTTCCATCAATACTCCAAGCATTGACCACATTCCTAAAAACAAATCAGTTTTCTGTTCTGATTTCAAGCTTAGGCAAATACCTGAGAAGGCACCAATCAGAGGCCTCATTTTTATGATGTCATCATGTAGACTTCTTGCAAAGCATTTTACAGTATTTTGAAAATACAAAAATAAAAGACACTAAAGTATTTTGATACAAATTATTAAGCCATTTTCATCAACCCTGTCAAATACAAATAACAAAATGTTTTATAAAACACGTTGAAATACATGTATCATAAATACTGCTCATCCCTGGTTAGTATTTTTTAATATTTTTGATGCAAAAATGTAAAAAAATTGGAAACTGAGGTGAACTTAAAACACAAGCTGTTTAAGTTCATTGTGTAATTTGCTATAATTGTGGAAGTTTTTATTTGTGTGTTACTTTCTGAAAGGTCTTATTTATTTCATTTTAATAAACATAACTTAAAATAACACAAATAAATCTGCATGATTATATATCATACAATACATTTTAAACTAGTAGCTTTAATATATAGCTTTAATTTTCGTTTTTGGCTTATTGCCTTTATTAATCAGGGGTCACCACAGCGGAATGAACCGCCAACCTTTTCAGCATATGTTTTACACAGCGGATGCCCTTCCAGCTGCAACCCATCACTGGAAACACCCATACACTCCCATTCACAGACATACAGAAGGGCCAATTTAGCCTACCCAATTAACCTATAGTGCAAACTGGAGTTCCCGGAGGAAACCCACGCAAACATGTAAACATGCAAACATGCAAGACAGTGCTACCCACTGCACCACTGTGCTGCCCTAGTTTATATTTATTATATATAAATTATATCTTATTATTTTTATAATATTATTATTATATATTTTATTTTATGTTTGACATTTAAAAAAAATGTTTTAAATTTTGTTCATTTTTTTTTCTTTCTATGGCATATTTTGTCATATCCATTTGTTAGACACTTATTATTATTCATTCATTCATTCATTTTCTTTTCGGCTTAGTCCCTTTATTAATCCGGGGTCGCCACAGCGGAATGAACCGCCAACTTATCCAGCATTTGTTTTACGCAGCGGATGCCCTTCCAGCCACAACCCATCTCTGGGAAACACATCCACACATTGTCATTCACACACATACACTACGGACAATTTAGCTTACCCAATTCACCTGTACCGCATGTCTTTGGACTGTGGGGGAAACCAGAGCACCCGGAGGAAACCCACGCAACCACGGGGAGAACATGCAAACTCCACACAGAAATGCCAACTGGCCCAGCCGGGGATCGAACCAGCGACCTTCTTGCTGTGAGGCGAACGTGCTAACCACTCGGCCACCGTGGCGCCCCTTATTATTATTATTATTATTATTATTATTATTATTATTATTATTATTATTATTATTATTATTATTATTATTATTATTAATTATAAGTAAAGTTATCAGAGCATGACTAGTTTTGGTAATAAAATTAAAACTTTTCCTGCAAAGTAGAAAACATTTTTGTTTGCTTTTAGAATAGTGATAAAGTACTTTTAATTTTTAATTCCCTTTAAACATTTTTTTATTTATTTTATTTTATTTTTACATTTTTGACTAAACTAAAATTGAAATGGTAGACTAGATAGTGCCTATACTTTTACTCAACTGCTTGATTTTTACACTTCATCCACCACAGCATGTAATGTTTTTCTTTTTTTCAGAATATGTGAGCAAATCATTAATGTCATTTTAGCAGTGGTATTATCTGTCTTTGTTTTTATAAGAAAGCTTGCATTCAAAATGAAATCAGCAAAAGACGCAGTGACTTAGCACGCAGTCTAAAAGTCTCTAGAGTCATTTCCCAGTTACCATTGTACCCAAATGACCACATTATAATGTTCAACTTCATTAAGTCATTAAGCCAGCTCATGAAATAAAGGCCCTAAAAACTACTCAAATAGTGTTATCTGTGCCTGTGCCTTCAGTTACGCTTTTATTTACTGATCCTTAATAGCAAGCATTGCATTAATTTGTTTTTGCATGTCCAGTAGTTAACACACTCATGCAAAAGAAAGCGTTGACACAGCATCTCATGTGGCATTAGTTCAATATGAGAAGGCATGATTTATGAATAGGTTTAGCACAGTAATTAGCTTGCTGTTTTATGTATCCAAGGGGAAACGGCCTGCCGTGGAGGAACAGATCCAGAGCTGCGCTGCTTTGGAAAGTCTGATCTGTAATTCAGAACTCATCTTTTTTCAGTAATATACTGTGTGCTTCAGGGAGAATGAAATATTCAAAGATAGAGTGTTATCTAAAAAATAAAATGATTTGAAACATGTAGAGCATTATGCACGATTGCGAGATCTGGTCCGGTGAATTCTTTCTATTGTTGAATACACATTTAATTATTGCTTCTGTATGCTTTAGATTTTGTTTTAGGAAAACAAACATACAAAATAAATTCAAATAAATTGATCATATACATAAAGGTATGTGAACACAATATCTGACCTCTGCTGTTTTACTTTTCCAGTACAGCGTTGATGAAATAATCTCATCCAGGATTTTTTTTTCTTTGTAAAACTGTAGAGTTACACTATTAACTTCAAAAATGGCAAAGATGTTTCGAGTGGCATGCTTTTTTACAAAGTGACTTACGTTGATATTTTAAGTAGCTCAAAACCATAAATTGTATAAAGAATAACATATGGAGAAAACAAATCTGTACAGTATAACAAAAAAAACCCCCAAACATTTATTTGATGATCAAGTTTTGATCTGCATTATTTTGCTGTCAATGCTTGTCATTACCTTTTCGGTTATAGAATGTATTTTGCTTACATAAATTACTGAACTGTCTTTGTACAGAACTAAGAAAAGTGACAGTCTATTTAAGAAAAGAAAACATGATAGCCTATACTGTATATATATATATACATATATTCATTTATTTATTGTTTATAGCATAAGAAAATAAACGATAACCTTAACCGAAAGAGTACAAAGACCACTTCACAATACACAGAATGTCAGACAACATAATACAATATCATCAAGAAAGCATAAAACAAATGATAAAGAAAGTTGACAGTCATATTCACTGCGCCGAGTTTTCAATCGGAAGTCACTGACAAAATAAACACCAACAAAATAATAATTACATAGTAAAATTAGGCAAATGTTTAGCATATTCTTCAATATTATCAGAAAATGTATATACACTATAATGCCAAATGTTTGGGGACATGTCTTTACATGCACACAGACTTTAATAACATTTCAATCTTAAGCTGTAGGGTTTAATAGAGAGTTGATCCACCACCAAGTTTAAATTCTCTGGGAGGAGGCTTTTAACACCACTTTCACCATTCTACTTGCAGCGTATTTTTGAGGTTTGGCACGAGAAGGTCTGGCCTGCTGTCTCTGCTCTTATTCATTCCAAGTGTGTTCTAATGGGTTGAGGTCTGGATTATTTAATAGTGTGGAAATGTCACGAGTAGACTTATTGCACAGGTGGAAACCTGTACCACTCTTGAATTCACTGAGCTGCCGAGAGAGACCTGGTCTTTCACAAATGTTTGTAGAAGATTCCTAAGTGCTTGATTTTTACACCAGTGGCCATGGAAGTGACTGGAACACCTGAATTCAATGATTTAGGAGGACCAAAGCCTTTGGGAATACAGCGTACTTTATATGTCATCCCTGCAGAGTTTAGTTTGAGCCCTTCTCCAACACATTTAAGCCCTGCTCATGCTGTGCGATTTTGGCCATGGTTTTTAAGACAAATATATATATATATAGCCCCCTTGAATTATTAGCCCCCTTGTTTACTTTTTCCCCAAATTTCTGCTTAACTGAGAGCTATTTTTTTCAACACATTTCTAAACATAATAGTTTTAATAACTCATCTCTAATAACTGATTTATTTTATCTTTGTCATGATGACAGTAAATAATATTTCACTAGATATTTTTCAAGACACTTCTATACACCTTAAAATGAATTAAAGGCTTAACTAGGTTAATTAGGTTAACTAGGCAGGTTAGGGTAATTATTGTATAACGATAGTTTGTTCTGTAGACTATTGAAAAAATAACAGCTTATAAAGAGGCTAATAATTTTGACCTTAAAATGGTCTTTAAAAAATAAAAACTGCTTTTATTCTAGCTGAATTAAAACAAATAAGATTTTCTCCAGAAGAAAAAATATTATCAGACATACTGTGAACATTTCCATGCTCTGTTAAACATCATATGGTGAATATTTAAAAAAGAAAGAGGGGGGCTAATAATTCTGACTTCAACTGAATACATATATATGTATATATTCATTCATTCATTCATTTTCTTTTCAGCTTAGTCCCTTTATTAATCTAGGGTTGCCACAGCGGAATAAACCGCCAACTTATCCAGCATATGTTTTACGGAGGGGATGCCCTTCCAGCTGCAACCCATCCCTGGGAAACATCCATACACAATCAAACTCATCACAATTTAGCTCACCCAATTCACCTATAGTGCACGTCTTTGGACTTGTGGGGGAAACCGGAGCACCCGGAGGAAACCCACGTGACCATGGGGAGAGCTTGCAAACTCCACACAGAAATGCCAACTGACCCAGCTGAGGCTCGAACCAGCGACCTTCTTGCTGTGAGGCGATTGTGCTACCCACTACGCCACCATGGTGTGTATATATATATATAAATATATATATATATATATATATGTCAAATATAAATATTTTCAGATTTGACTGTGCATACATCTCTTTATTTTTAAATGAGATCTGATCTGCGCTTTTTTTGATCATCTTTCTATTTCATACTCTGAAGACTCAAAGACTCAGAAGTCCTGTAACTCATCCAGGACCTGTTCTTTTACCATAATAACCTAAAGCACAGATTGCTGTAAAAATCCATCAATGACATGAAAGCGTCTCAGCCGACGGGATATCTTCTCAATGGTGGGGAAAGACTTGAGACATGATATGAGTCAAATTAATACTACAAACATATTTGCTGTGAGATATCAATGTAGGTTACTGAACGTGTTCTGGCTGAAGTCAAACTCCAGATGGGTCTTGCTTGTATCTGTGTTTGGCACGTTTTGATTGTCATTCAGTCTGATATTATGAGATTATGACACAACTGAGATCCAGCTGTGTGACATGGTGATCAAGTTCAAGTTTGACAAGCTAGAATCTTTTAAAAGGATTATTATTAATAGCACAAAGTACGAGCCAGGCAGTGCCTGTAGCTGAGCTGGGTTGTGGCCTTGCAGGACTGAAGTTTAACACCACTAGGATAGGGTGTCAAGCAGACATTCATTTATCATATTGTACTTAAAGTGCTGCTTTGGTTTATTTAATATGCTGTGATACGTGAACAGCATCTATAAGTGTTGAATTGAAATTGCTACAGACCTTCTAAGCCCATGTCAACTTGTGTTATTTCTTTATTTAGTTGTTTGACAATTTACAATTCTGTTTTTCATTTCTCTATCTTTCCCATATGTCTTGACTTGTTAGAGTCTGCGTCAAATGTGTTTTATTACACAACACAGACTGTCTTTAAGGCATCATGGTAGCACAATCGTCTCAGCAAGAAGGTCTCTGGTTTGTGCCTCGGCTGGGTAAGTTGGCTTTTCTATGTGAAGTTTGCATGTTCTCCTCCAGTTCCCCCCACAGTCCAAAGATGTGGTACAGGTGAATTGGGTAAGCTAAACTGTCTGTAGTGTTGGTGTGTGAATGAGTGTGTATGGATGTTTCCCAGTGATGGGTTGCAGCTGGAAGGGTATCCGCTGCGTAAAACATATGCTGGATAAGTTGCTGTCAATTCCACTGTGGCAACCCCAGATTAATAAAGGGACTAAGCCGAAAAGAAAATCAATGAATTAAGTCTTTATCTTCTGGCTTACCTGAAAGTTCTAAATCATTGTGCATTCAGTCCATGAATACCTGAGCAGCAGAGTTTCTTCATTTGAGGAATTTGTTGTAAAGGCATCATCAAAACATTCATTTACAATGTGATTTCTGCATTGCCTCTTTGTTTTTAATGGTCCCAAGTCTCTCATGAAGAGCACATTAATAGTAAATGTTTTGCTCATTAACATGAATGTGTTTGAACGATGTTTTTGTGTCTAATGTCATTTAGCTAGATTCATTTCATTTATAAACAATCAGTTTCTTCTTACCTTATATTATATACCTGATGTTTAAAAAAATGACATCATTGATGTCAAGACCACAGCAATAGAGTAAATTCTAATATTTTATTTTCTCAAAACTTGTACAACACAGAATATGATCAACTAAAATAGATGTTTTTGTAAGTCAGATCCACAAAAATGACAGAGACTATAATGACTATAATTTCTTGTATGACAGAGACTATAATGATTGTATGCATCAAACGCTGTAGGCTGTTTAGATGTATTGTTATTCCTGACATTTATAAACTGACCCTCATTTTCCATTGATGTCCTGGATGACTGACCGGCAAACACTGCAACATTTGTGCACTTTCTTTATAACATGCAGCCAGACAAGACTGGGGTTTTACTGACCAGATGGTTCACTGCATATGTCAACAGGAATGTGATCATGGAAAAATAAAGCATTGATTATAACGTGTTGTGTGACATATTTAGAGCTACTATGATATGAGACAATAATTCAGCATGTATCTTTTATAACGTACTGGTGCTTATTTTATTATTGGTTCTTTCACCCCAAGGGCAAACTTTAACTTTTATTACTTTAGTTTTGGTTCCAGTTTCAGATTTCACTAAAATATAATGTAATTTAGTTCTCTAGATTTCTCGTTTTCTTATTTTTTAAACTTTATGTTTTCTTTCTGCCATTGCTTGTGTTTCAGGTTTGTGGACACACATGGACCAGAAGATGTCTGTAGAAATTCACTCTAACTTCACTCTTGCAATGGCATCAATTATGAGCAATGCTGCAGATTAGAAGTTTGACTGAGGTGCACTTAGAAAAATAACATCAAAACACACAAAGGTTCCTTGATTTTAAAATTGGCCATTATTATGAATATGCTAGCCTGTATATGTAGTTCCTAATGTAAGTTCGGGAGGAGCCTGATCAATCAGATGGGTCAGTCAATTGTCACGTGGGTATAATAGTAGCAGTGTTTGTACAGTTTCAGCTGACTTTTGTTCCAGCATCCCTCCACCTCCCCATGTCCTCTTGTTTTTTCCACCTTCAAAGATGGGAGGTTCGAGCTCTCTTAGGGTTTTGATAGCTCAGGCCCCCACTTCAGGACAGAAACGCCAAAATTGTTTACCATGTTGACGCAATTGATTGAGCAGATGAACTCATGAAGTTACTTTGGTCCAAAACAATAACAAAATTCACATTTAGAACTTTCATTTAAATTGTACAGTTTCTCACTGCCAACATGGATCCTTTATCACTCCCCGTATCATACCACCGCACTACAAACCCCATCATACCATGCATTCGCACACCTGTTTCAACTTCACTCTGCACACTCTTTAAATTCACCGCCTGCTGAGATTTGTTAGTCTGTAGTTACATTAAAATGCACGTTCCTTGTTTTACCTTTCAGTGTTTTTGACCCTTGGACTGTTTATAAAATTTTTGATTATTGACCATTCGCCTGGTATAATGATTACGCTCTTGGATTTCCTTGGTGTTTGCTCATGTTTGACCCTACCATGAGACACCACGAGACAGTTCAATTAACTGCATTTGTGCCCTACTCCTGCCTCACATTTTCCAAATATTTGAAAAACAATTAAAGTTTTACAAGAGGGCTGATAAATTTGCCTTGAACTGTATACATACAGACCTGTGTGTGTGTGTGTGTGTGTGTGTGTGTGTGTGTGTGTGTGTGTGTGTGTGTGTGTGTGTG
>CAIGQQ010039163.1:2029007-2043226 GCA_903798035.1 Danio albolineatus
GTGTGTGTGTGTGTGTGTGTGTGTGTGTGTGTGTGTGTGTGTGTGTGCTGAAGTCATTGCATTTGGGAACAGAGATGAGGTTCTCAAGTTGAATGCGTACCTTGGCTCTAAGGGTCATACAACAAAAATTAAGGTCAAGAATCTTGGTGTGACTCTGGAGTCAGATCTCAGTTTCAACGGTCATGTCAAAACAGTCAGTAAATCAGCATACTACCATCTCAAAAACATTACAAGAATTAGATGCTTTGTTTCCAGTGAAGACTTAGAGAAAATTGTTCATGCTTTTATCAGCAGCAGGGTGGATTACTGTAACGGCCTCCTCACTGGCCTTCCAAAAAAGACAATCAGACAGTTGCAGCTCATCCAGAACGCTGCGGCCAGGATTCTGACCAGAACCAGGAAATCAGAGCACATCACACCTGTTCTCAGGTCTTTACACTGGCTCCCAGTTACATTCAGAATAGATTTTAAAGTATTATTACTTGTCTATAAATCACTGAATGGCCTAGGACCTCAGTACATTACAGATATGCTCACTGAATACAAACCTAATAGATCACTTAGATCATTAGGATCATATAAACTAGAAATTCCAAGAGTTCAGTCAAAGCAGGGTGAATCTGCTTTCAGCTATTACGCCCCTCGCTGCTGGAATCAGCTTCCAGAAATGATCAGATGTGCTCCAACATTAGACACATTCAAATCAAGACTGAAAACACATCTGTTTAGCTGTGCCTTTACTGAATGAGCACTGTGCTACATCCGACAGATCACACTACTGTGTCTTTCTTTTCTTTTTCATTCTTTTATAACTTGTTTTAACTCATTTTAATCTGTTTTTATGTTTTTTATCATTTGTTTTTATTTTCTTATACTTCAATTTTATTTCTGTTTATGTAAAGCACTTTGAATTGCCACTGTGTATGAAATGTGTTATATAAATAAACTTGCCTTGCCTTGCCTTGCTTTGCCTTGCATGTATGCTTTAATTTATATAACATCATAGATATATATAAAAAAATTACATATATGTAATATCAGTTAAAATGAATCTATAAGAATGAAATACTTTACGGTCATGTATTGCAATGTTAACATGCCTTACATCATTTATAGTCACTTAATATAGCCAGATATCAGTTTAAAAACTGAGGACACTATTGGTTGATTGGAACACACCCTGACTGTGCTGCACAGTTGTCTAGAAAACCAGCTCTCCCCTTCCCTCCTCTCCTTTCCTCTCGCACACTATTGGCTGAATTTGATAATACTTGAAAGTTCCCCATAGGCTGAAAGCCTAGTGGAGAGTTGTTGCTGTTGCTAGGTTCCTGTTACTAGGATGGGCTGTTGCGCCGAAAGGGGGGTGGGACACACACAATGAATTATGGATGAATTATTTTTTTTCTTCCATTTTTTTGTGCAGAGTAGAGAGAGAGAGAGTGCTCATCTGTGATGCAGATGAGAGAGAGAGAGAGAGGAAAGTGGGGGGCGTCTCAAACCCCAGGGCAGGCGTTCAGCAGAGTCCTGGTTGCTGTGGTTGCCAGCTGCAGGAAAAATGATGTTGATTCTCATGCAAAGACGAGGTTCATAGTTCACTATCTGTTATTTGTTCAGCAGGAGCACCGGGGAGTTGACCTCTTGATCTTACCTGACCTCCGCTAACCTAAGAGATTAGCCACTGATGAGTGACAAGACATGGAAAGAGGAAAAGAGACGAAGGCGAGGCAGAAGGAGGGAGAGGAAACAGTCAAACAGGAGAGGTCTGAAGGAAACTTAAGGAGGAATAGGGATCACATGCGAGAGCGAGAGAGAGAGAGAGTACAACTTTAAATACAGTACAGAGAAGGATGTGTTCTGTAGGAACAGCAAGTGGGAATAAGACTTGTGCCATTATTCAGCAAAACAAGGCATTGTTATAATTAAGATGCATGGCTATCGTGGGCATTTCAAAATACTGTGAATAATAATGATTTAAGAATATTCAGAATGTTGTATTTATTCAAAGTGGTGTCTAGCAGAGACTTCATAGGCTATTCATTTTCAGACATGAAAATGTTTTGATTACTTAAAGGCCTATTGTTCATAAACACTACAATAAGGCTCTGTTTGCTAACTTCAGTTAATTACACTAAAGTGATCATTTAACTACTCGTTGTGATTTATTAATCTTAAGTTATTTTTGTTTCTTAGTTAATGTTTTAAATCTTATTCAGTTCAAAAGTTTGAAATGTCTTATTTAATGGTGCCAATAAAGGAATTAAGTTAAGGTACTTACTGAGTAAAGTAATTTATTTGTTCGACCTACGGTAAAAACATCTTCTGTAGCAATGTAATCCCTCCCTGTTTATGACCACTACTATTTACTAAAGTGTTACATTTTGTCTTTTGTCCGAACATGGATGTAAGAAAGCAATACATAAGAGTTCTTTTTATTATACCTTTAAAGTAACACTTTTTTTTGCAGCTAATATCAATAAGAAAAAAAAAGCTTCAGCCATTTTTGTTTGGTTGCAAGAACGTTATTAAAAATGCTTTTTGAACGTTCCAGTCTCTTGTTATATTATACTGTAGCTCTAAGAATATTACTTAAAACATAATTAGAACATTTCATTCCAGTTACATTATTGTTTAACAAATGTTTCCCTAATGTTCCCATTAAGCTATAACAACGTTATTACTGAAGGCGCTTAAAAGATCGTTCAGCTCTTGTTGAATTAATATTCCATAAACTTTATTCAAAGGGGTGGTCCACTGGGATATCATATTTTAAACTTTAGTATATGTGTAATGTTGCTGTGTGAAACAACATCTCTCAATGTAATTTGCTCAAAGTTCAATGCAAAGGGAGTTATTGGCTTTTGCAGAATTAACTTAGCAAAGCCTATAGCGAACAAAGTTTGGGCACTACAAAAAAATAAATCTGTATTTTTCTGAAAAAAATACAACAGAGGCGCTGTAATGTTATAGCAGAGAAAGCTAAAATGCTGTTTAAACACTGCTCTTTCCACAGAGCTTCTTCTGTTTCTGTATTTAAGCTTCCAAAGGACACAACACAAAGAGAGAAGTGCTTACAATTAATTTTAATTATGTTTCAGAGGATTATAAAAAAGATATAGCTAGCATTTGACATAGGAGAACTTCCAGAATCTCTCCCAGTTCAGTGCTGGATACGGATAAAAACTCCAACTATAATAGACGAAGCTGTGGATTGTGAGCCACAAAATGAAAGTATTTTTGTTTGTTAAAATTGATCTATTTGATACATGCATAGTGTCTAGCAATAAAAATGTTGTAGCAAGGATGTAAACAAGGATGTAAATGATGGGAAATGCTGTTTTGCAGCGTTAACAATTTAACTAGAAATTCGTATTTATCTGTCAAACCACTGTAAACACCCACAATCTTCAGCAGCGCTGCAGTGTCTCTCTATGTAGGAACTTTTCCTGCATTCTACATCTCAAGTAACAAACTGGCAAAATATATGTGAGCGTTTCATATTACTTACACATGCTAATAACCGGAATATATAGGAAAACACTTGTTAGATTTTATTTTAGAGAGAAGGCGTGAGGTTTAGCAGAGTCCTCTGTGTCATTTTCTGATTCAGGCCCAAAAGGATAGGGCTAACATCTACTGACTGACAGTGTTTACATGGCACAAAAGAGCGTGCTTTTAGGGGCTTGACAATTTTAACATAGAGCCGATCTGTGAATCACAGCACAATATGTTAGCTGACCAATCAGAGTCTCTTGAGGGCAGATCTTTCAAAGGAAATAGGAAATATGACAGCCGTTTTCATGTTAGCAGAGAAGTTCAGTTCAGTGTGGTTTAATTTACACTGCTGAAAGTCCAGACACTAAAGGACAGAGATGCCCAAACCACAGTAGGCCCATTGCAACCCTTGATTTGGCCCACCATCCAATCTGAGAAGAGAGTGAGAATGATGGAGAGGGCTGGGGCGAATGTCTTTAAAAGAGATCATCGTTTCTAATTTGACGTAACCTTTCTTTGTTTGGTTTTAATGCTGAGTTACAAACAAGCCAACCAAAATTATATGTTTAATTATATGTTGTAAATAAAGCAGATTTTCAAAAATGTAAATAATGTCACTTGACAGATAGAGGACTATTCAGAAGACATCAGCAAGCTAATCAACACAAAAGAGTGTAACTCCATTTTGTCATTAATGAGATTGTTTTTGTTTTTACTGTAATAAGTTCATTATAAAAATGTAAAAAGAATTATGCTGTATTAGTTAATAAAAAGCAATGTTTTCTAGTCATTTTAAACATTGTTTAATAAGTTAGGAAATTAACCATGGCTACTATAGTTACCTTTGGCCCGCAACCCTCAATCAAGTTTGGTTTTTGGACCTTCGTAAGAAAAAGTTTGGGCACCCCTGCTGAAGAGCAAATCCATTGATGTGCAGCTCACCAAGTCCCAAACCAGGCAAGCCAGTATTACAGTATATTAATTAATATTCCCAATAAGTCTTTATTGCTAAAATTTCCTAGAATGTTCAAAACATTCATGTTTTAAACGTGTCGTTACAAGAAGTTTATTGAAATTTTTTGTTTGATATTGATATGCACATACCTTTCAGAACCAAGCTTATCCTGTCACATTAAAACCATATTCCTCTATGAATTTACATAAGTTAAGGATGATAACATTGCTAGCACTTAGTTTTAAGGAACGCTACTGCATTTCTGGGAGCTTTCCCTGCTAGCAAGGCAATTTCTCCAAACATCAGGTCTGATCACACAGCTGCCGTTTCGAGTGTTTTATGTTTACTTTGTCAGAATGCAGATTCAGTTGTTGAAGCTTATTGTTCTGTGTGGCACATTTTTGTTTTTTAGTCTTTTATTCACCTTTTCCTTGCGTCTCATTAAAATGCATGATCAGCTCTCCACCTCATTGAAACGTGCGGGTCGTCTTTACAATGGCTGCGAGCATTTTTAATAACACGTTATTGAATTTTCGCACAATGAACATAGGGAGGGATTTCGCAGTGACAAGCGCATGATATTTCATCCTTTATATAAGAAAAAGAAAACACACGCATGCTTGACACAATGGTTTTTGCAGCTGTTCCTCTATAAAGCATTCGAACCTTTCCTATGGAATCAGGCCGACTAGCCTCCTGTGATATAAAAGCCATAATTACCATAAACAGATGAAGGACAATATGGAGCCTGCTGTTTCAATGTCACAAACACAGAAACACACGCACACTCGCACACACACCTACATGGCAACAGCACATGGTCTCACACAAAAAAGTGAGCTGAACAGTAGGGGGGAGTATAAGGTCAGCGGCGTATTGTAAAACCTACCAATTATCCGGAATACAGCCTCATATTGAAACAAGTGGTGACACGTGCAGAAAGAGGCCGCAGGAACATTATTATTGGCTAAATTACTCATCAACACATTTCTGCTGATTCTACATCGCATTTGTTATGATTTTTTTTGTATCTGATTGTGGTTTTTGCTCTTCAGGGTTTTGTATCTTAAAAATAAAGGTACCCAAATGGTGTTCATTATCATTAGTGATGCAATAGAAGCTTTTTGTGTTCTTCATAGAACCATAGATGGCAACAAAAAAAGTTAGAAATTTTAAGAATTTTTAAAGGAGTTTAAGGATTTGTTTCTTAGTTTGAAACAATCTAATACAACTGTTTTTGGTGGTAAAAATCTGCCATTGATTACCATTGATGACAAAAAAAAAAAAAAAATTTTTAAAGAGTGTGCGGCTGCTTCTTTGGTGATCCCAAGAAGACTCCAGGTATGATCATTCTGTACGTTTCAGCATTGTAAATAACCTCTCATCTGCCTTCTGTATCATCGCTGACCCCTGACTTTCAACTGGCAAATCCATATCATTAGGTGTCCAAATGCATCTGTGACACTAATATACCATGACATTCTTGTTAGCGGCGCTCTTTATCGTTGATAATTATCCGAGCACGGGGCGACGCCTCCTCGACTCCGAGCAGGAAAGGGAGGGAAAAGCCAATCTCAGTATGCAGATGGTTAAAGTCCCAGTGGAGAGGCAGGCCGATTAGATGTGTGTTGATAAACTCACTTACACTGAGTGACAGTTTGCAATATTGGGGTCGCGGAGGTGACCTCCGTCGACGACACTGATGAAAACGAGGAAAAAAGAGGAGACAAAATGCCAGAAGTGTCCCCTGATGCATGATGGGACAGGGATGAAAGCTTGTGAAATGTCAGTCTGTTTTTTTTTGTGTGTTGTCAGGCCCTCCTTGTGCTTCCTCCTTGGTTAATAAGCGTGTGAGAGCAGGAGGTGTAATGAGAGGAGATTCTTATTCAGATCAGGAGATTTCCCTTCTTTAACTCACACTTCCTCAACATGGGGAAGTCACCTTGGGTGTAAAATCATCTGCTGAATCCAAATGTATATGCATATACAATTAAATGTGTATGAATTAAACGATATACTGTTTGTTATATTTGGTTTTGTTATAGGTGACACATTAGGCTCCTTTTCTTGTGATGTAAAATATGCCCCCAGAACCTATACTTGTAGTCTCAGTTCAAAATATTCCACAAATTGTTTACAATAGCTTGTCAAATTCACCTTTTTTGGGGTTGTAAACGATAACAGTTTTCATGTGTGTCCCTTTAAATGTAAATGAGCCGCTGCTTTCCTAAAGAGGACGGAGTCTTTACACTTTTCTGACAGAAACAACTAAACAAAATGTCAGAAGTGACCAGTAGTAGATTAGAAGATTACATGTTTAAATCAGAGGTTGACAATGATGGACATTGCAAATTCACCAGCAGATTTCAGCTCCAACCTTAACAAACACACCTGAGCCAGTTCATTAGGACCTGAACAGCACAAAAATTACAGGTAGGTTTGTTTGATATGAGTTGCAACTGAAATCTGCAGTAAGGTAGATCTCCAGGAACAGGGTTTAGCACTGTTCTAGACTGAAGCAGGACGTTTATGAATGGTTAGTAAAAACTACTATGTAGTTATCAAGGGGTAAAGTTGATTCAACTCTTCAACTAGCATGTTGCTGCTATGGTAGGGTTACCATACTTTCCTCTTTTTCCTTTCTGTAGCAGAATTCTCTTGTCTTTACTGAATATTTGAAGTCAGACTACACAGTGCATAATAAATATGACTTGTTTTTCCCTATGGTTGCCGGAAACGTTTCTGCATTGTCATTTTTCACCTTTTCTGAATTGGTAGATGCTACCAAGGGATTACAGTAATTGAACAAAACTGTGCCCCACGATATCAGAATTTTATGTCACCTTCATGACTTAACCAAGGGTGTATTTATTTGATTCTAATAATCTCGAAATCTAATGAAGTCTGGTGATGGTAAAGTGGATTTTACAGTATAGCTATTATTATTATTATTATTATTATTATTATTATTATTATTCATTCATTCATTCATTCATTTTCTTTTCGGCTTAGTCCCTTTACTAATCAGGGGTCGGTACAGCGGAATGAACGGTCAACTTATCCAGCATATGTTTTACTCAGCGGATGCCCTTCCAGCCGCAACCCATTAGTGGGAAACACCCATTCGCTCTCATATTCACACACATACACTACAGACACTTTAGCTCACCCAATTCCCCTATAGCACATGTCTTTGGACTTGTGGGGGAAACTGGAGAATCTGGAGGAAACCCACGTGAACACAGGGAGGACAAGCAAACCCTAGAAATGCTAACTGACCCAGCTGAGGCTCAAACCAGCGACCTTCTTGCTGTGAGGCGATAGCGCTACCCTCTGCACCACCCTATTATTATTATTATTATCATTATTATTGTTTTATTCGATTTTTTTGTGGGAACTTACTTCTTTCATTCTTCTTTGATTAAAAGTATTTGAAGAAAATATTTTCTAAAATTATAAATCTGCTGCACTCTAAATGCACATTTATTATTATTATTATTATTATTATTATTATTATTATTATTATTATTATTATTATTATTATTATTATTATTATTATAGCAGTTCTGCAGTTACTGTATCACGTTTCTCTGTATTACATAGTCTGTAATAGTCGGTAATGCATGAAACATAGTTCACAAAATCTCCATCTATATTTTAACCTATTAAGGCACTGGGCAAATGGGAACACTTGTGTGTGTGTATGCGTGTGTGTGTAAACTCCTATTCATGTTTCCTCTATTCACAGGTCCACTGGAGTGGAGAACATGGTGAGATTCGCTGCCTTGTAGCACCATGTTTAAAAAGCTTGTTTGTGTTTTATAGGAGATCAAAGCAAGCAGGGGTCTTGGCCAGACATGAGACGCTGCTGCTGCTGCTGCAATCTGCTCCCCTCTCATTACAGCCCAGCACATTCAGATGGGAGAAAACAAGCCCTGCTTCAGTCAGCCGTCTCAACGAGACCTGGATCACGTCCCACATGCCTCTTCTGGACGTCGCCCAAGCCAAACAGCACCAGGGTTTGCCATTGTTTTTTTGGGGGGGTAAAACTGGCTACCTGTGCCGACAACTATGGATCAAACAGGTACTTTTAAAAGCAGCCTGTTTTCAGAAAACGCCGCTGGTGAAGCGAGAAGTGCTTCCATTATCTAAAGACCCACTGTAAGACCCTTAAGACCATTGAGCTTGGTGGTTGTTGTTGTTTTGCTATGCCTTAAGATATATTCATCTGAAATATGCATATTCATGTGGAAAAAAGATATTCATGCAGCCCAACATTTCTGATAAATCCAGCTGGCCCTTTGAATGTTTCAGACAGCTAATATTTATAATGTTAAGCAAAGGCTGTGAAAAATGTATTTTATTGTTTAAACTTTTGATATTTTGTTCAAAATGTTAACAAAAACTGCTCTCATTGAGAACAAACAATTGCATACATGGCACAGTTTTATCTTACACAGACTTATTGAGAAAATGTGCCCTGGTTTACATATTTGAGGACTGGGAAATATGTGACTGGTACATATGGCTGCATTTTATTACAGGGCGGTATAGCTGACTGCTTACCTTTGTGTGGACAGCTTTCCTGCCATGACTGGTGTGCATGGTAACTGGTAACGATGCCAGACTGGGGAGGTGGAGTGGACAGGGGTTCAAGTCCTGCAAAGGCCAGTCCCAGAAACCAAGGAAAATGAAGCCCCCCAAAAAAGTAGCATGAGGTTGCAGTAGAAGCATGTGGCCGCAATTGCTTGTCCCTTCTAGTTTGCTTTTGAAAACACTATCAGTTGGGTTCAGGCCAGGAGAGAAAGGGGGGTGGGTTGGTGTGTCAGTCAATATTAAGCTGATATCTTACGCATGACAACAAGCCAAGTGGCTTCTTTCACTGACGTACACAGAGGCTTCTAGTGGTTTTACGAAAAATGGCCTGTATGAGAATACGCGCCCCAGATGAGATTGAGATTTGAGATTGCCGAAAATGTACCGAGCGGCCTCTGGTGGATTTGTAAAAACAAATCTGAAAGATAATGTAGTCCAGGGTACACATTTGTCAGTTCGCAAAAGTGTAGTCCTGGGCACATATTTCCAATGAGCCTGGTTTGGTTTTGTCATATAAATAAATATCTTTGTTAGATAATTGTGAGCCACAATGAGTGGCATCCACATGAATTATTATTAGCTAAATATTTTTTGAAGAATATTTCCATTGACTCCCAGGTGACAATTAAGATGAAATTGTTCAATGACCTTCTGTTTGACAGGGATATAAATATGAGGAAACACAGGCCAAACTCATCACTATGAGTGAGAGCAAAGTACCCTGAAATGTACATTTAACACTTAAAATTGCCATTCCATCATTAGGGCCAAAATTAATGGTATAGTTCAACCAAAAAACATTGAAGATGTAGCTGACTTTTTTTCTTCAGAAGAGTTTTAAAGAAGATTTCTAGGCTGCAGAAGTTCATGCTCACTGCAAGAGAACTGTTTGCTCAGGGTGTGGATTTAAGCTAATGATTTTGTAAATAATTTACAGTTTCTAGCAGAGACCAATCATTTTGCTTCGTAAGACCTCTGTGTACCATCAGGAGCCACAGGAATGGATCTGGACTTGTTTGTATGTGTCAATGTCTAATCTAAAAAAGGGTGACCATTGACTTGCAGTTAACAAATCTCCCAAGTTTCACAGATTCAGTTTAAAATCTTTTATGTTTCTAGTGAAAAAAGTAAACCTTATATTGAATGGTCTGAGGTTGAGTGAATCAACAGTAAATTTTCCTTTTGGGTGAACTACTGTATCCCTTTACAAATCAGTCAACTGAAAGTGTTATTAATCGGTCTGAAAAAGGACATGTGCAATTTGAACAAATGCATCATTAGGAGGATGGTTCAAGTGGGAAAGAAGTTAGTAATGTCATGGTCAGAATGTCTTCAATCTGACATCACCTACTGTACACCATAGGTGCAAAAGGTAAAAGGTTACATAAGGTGCAATGTTGGCAAGAAGAAGTAGTAGTATCCTGATGGATGGATGAAAATCTTCCAGTTGTGTATTATTCGGTGGTGAATGCATTAAAGCAAGAGCTGTCGATCCGAGCAATCAATCCAACACAAGTGCACAGCTGGCTGGCGACTGCTGAAGCTGTTATAGCTGCTATACCATCGGCGTTATTTTGTCTTAAAAAGTGGTCAGGACCGTGGTGCTTTTAACAGTAATTACATCTGTTTTAAGTGTTCACTATAAAACCTAAATGGTTGTAAATTCATATATAATATACTATAAAAGCACTTTCATGAACAGCAGTTAGCATGTAAAGCTGTCCCAGCAGCCAGAAGCACTGCACTCTTAAAAGGTATAGCTGGAAGCATCACAAATAGAGTTTAATGTGTATTGATATGAGTGCATAATCAGACTTCAGCAGCACAAATCTATAGTATTTTATATGTAAAGTATAGCTGATGATGAATAGTATTACATTTTTAGAAGACAAAGCCCAGCTGAGATGGTGATGGGGCTATGATGTGGAATGAAGGTGTGCATTAGTTTCTAATAATGACTGTGCTGATATGACGATTATTTGTTAAAAGACATTTAAATTCATTAAAGTCATTTGACCGGTTTATCTGTAAAATCTTTTATGTTTATGATAATACCCAAAAGTTAATATTTTGAGAGGGAAAATACAGGATTCCCACTCTAAACCAAATGCATTTTTTTTAGACCTTTCCCTGACTTAATTGGCTGAATTTCCATGTCCTATGAATAGAAAAACAGGAAATTGTTGTGTTTGGCAGTCCTTCCAGAATTTTGTGTTTCTGCAATCACTGAACTTTAAGCAAAAAAAACAAAAAATTGTAATTGCTACAGATACTTTGAGTTGTCATAAACATCATGTCAGTGCATTTCTCCTTTTAGTGTGTGACCTGCTTTAGACTCGTCATGTGACATCATTGCAATTTGCATTCATCCATAGCCTATTTAAAATTACATTAATTGTTTTGATATTAAAATGTTACATTTCTAATGTAATTGTTGAAGATATGTTAACAGATTTTTTGTTTGTTTTGAGCAGGGATGGGCAAACTGTCCTGTTGTCTGTTCTTCGTACTTCACTTAAGTGATCAAAGATGATTTGGCAGATACTGGATGTTTTAATCTTGAAAACTGATTTCTGGCTAATTTGGTTCTTCAAAAAAGTTGGCGAATCAGATTAAAATGTCTGGATGAACTGTTCTGAGATTGCTGCGTGTGTGGTAAAGGACAGATCTATCGATCCTCGAAATCATGATCAGCATGGCAACGATTGGCTGACGGCACAGCAGCATAATGACAGCATCTGATTACTATTCAATTATCCATGAGAGCAAAACTACATAAAAATCGTAGTAAATCATTTGTTAAATAAGATACGCAATAACTTTACACATTTATTGTGGTTTGCAGGTTTTACACTTTCATTTAGTAATTTATTTAGATTTACATTTAGAGCGGATTTTCTTTTTTATAGTCATCCTATTCAAGTTTCATAATCGGCGTAAGGATAACTTAAGAAATAACTTATAATGGCTTCAATTAATTTTGCATCAAAAAAGCATTTTGATATCGGTAAAGGTGTACAGTATGCAACTTTTGCAAAGCTTCAAATCACCTGCATATCAGCTGTCAAAACGTGCTTGATTGCATCAATTATTATTTCTTTAAAATATATCAGCATTCAGTACATGCTTTCAGTATTACTTTTGCTTGATATGACCCGATCCAATCCTGTTTATATGAAATAAGCCTGCTCTCGAGCAGGTTTGAGCTATTAGACCTGTTGCTATGATAACAACTCTCGGTTGAAGAGAGTTTTGAAGAATGAAATGATCCTGGATCAGGTCAAATCATCAATAACCAAATCCAGCCAATTGAGTAATCCACGTACGAAGAACGGACCCCAGGAGGGCCGGTGTCCTGCAGAGTTTTGCTCCAACAGTAATCAAACACACCTGAACATGTTCATCAGTGTTTTCAAGATCACTGGAAGTCTATAGGCAGGTGTGTTTGATTAAGGTTGAAGCTGAACTCTGCAGGACAGCGGCCCTCCATGACCAAGTTTGCCTGTACCTGGTTTAGAGTCATTCATGTTTTAAATATGATGTACTGTAGTAGGCTTAATGTGGTTAAGAGGTAAACATTTTCTCTTTTGATTTCTTTCTGTTTCCTTTTTCTTTTAAAAAATGACATAGACCAATGGCTCTTGAGGAAAAAAAATAACGCAACAACAGCACAAATGTTGCTGCAAATTCGAAGAAAATCAGTCAAATTAGGCCACAAAAAAATCTGAATTCAGAGGACAATATAAAAGACATTCAATGGGGCAGTTAGATTGCCTGTTAGGCCGTAAGAATGACTGTTTTCCACACTAAAATGCATATTCCTGTCTGCTTGAGAGTTTAATGTGGCTGACACTTGTTTCCACAACAAAATAACAATAAATAAATAAATAATCACAACTTTTTATTTCGCAATTGTCTTTTTTTTTACATCTTGCAATCATGACTTTTTTCCACTCACTTATTGTTATGGTTAATTTTTTTACTACTGAAATGATATTATGACATTGAGTATACTTATAGCTATGCCTAGAAAATTTATACTTATTATAAATTATAAAATATATATTCAGAATTAGGGAAAATGTCAACATTACCTTTATTGATTGATTGGTTGATTGGTTAATTATCTCTTGGCTTCCATAGTTTGATTTCAGAGTAAACACAAGCTGCTTTAAAAACACGAGTTCCTCTTTGTCATCTTTCTTTTTTGGATTGACTCAGCCTGTTTCTTAGGAGAGTAACTGCTGCAAAGACATGATTATGAGCTGGATTGGAACTGAGTTTGAAGTGCTATTGAAGGGAATCTCCTATTGAAACGGGTCCTCTTAAAGAGCTGGGATTCTGGGCCGGTGATTGTCAGTGGAGACTCGGGCATAATATGGAAAGATAATTGGGTTTCTAAGTGAGCTTCACTACAGGGCTCTGATTGAGTCATACTCTTGAGGACTTCTAAACTTTCAGTCCTTTCTCTGTGAAAAAATCAGAGCTGGGAAATCTCACTTTCTTCTCATCGGTAAGTGATATATGAGAATAATGTGGGAATCCTTACACATGAGACACAGTGACCATGGCGGCCCACATGAAAAAAAAACCCCCACTATATTAATTTATAATGAGTACTGTAGTGTTTATCAAGCATACTATAGCTAAGTTTAATATACTGTACATATTATAATATTCACAGGTCTTTTTTTAATGAATGTCCCAGAATAGTGTAGTATTGATAAACTGTAATAAATACAGCAATGTAGTATCCTTTGGTTTTTAATACAGCAAACTGTGGTGTATTAATAAACCTTATTTTTGTTGAAAACTACATGATTTAGTCATTTGTTTATGTTACTATATTTGTTGTGTTCCACAGAAACTACAAAATTACCACAACAGAAAGTTATATGGTTAAAAACAATATTTTTTACTATAGATTACTATAGTATTTTTCCATATGTGAGAGCAGGCTAAAGTATGCAGAAACAGCACTCAAGTTAAATTATTCATTCATTCAATTTCCTTTGGATTAGTTCCTTATTTATCAGGTGTCTTTCATGTTTTCCGCAGCAGATGGGGAGAACATGCAAACTCCACACAGAAATGCCAATTGGCCCAGCCGGGACTTGAACCAGTGACCTTCTTGCTGTGAGGCGACAGTGCTAACCATTGAGCCACCGTGTCGCCA
>CAIGQQ010039163.1:2043626-2056807 GCA_903798035.1 Danio albolineatus
ATATATATATATATATATATATATATATATATATATATATATATATATAATTTAAAATATCCATGTAACAAAAATGTTTTGTATAGTTGTATAGTGTTAAGTTAAAATAAGTCCAAGTACTTACACAAAAAACACACAAATAAAATAGATAATCAATACCCAGATAATTTGGTTTTATTTTTTGTAAGGAATAGCCGGCTCTGTCAGAACTCAGTGATGATCAACCATAGAATCCAGATGCAGCATGAAAAAATAAAAAATAAATAAAATGACAAACACATTGCATTCATTCATTTTCCTCTTGGCTTAGCCCCTTTATTAATCAGGGTCGCCACAGCGTAATGAACTGCCAACTTATCCAGCATATGCTTTGCGAAGCAGATGCCCTTACAGCTGCAACCCTTTCCTGAAAAAAACCCATACACTCTCATTCACACACAAAACACATTACACTCACTGTGATAAAAGCTGGGGTTCACAGTTCCTTCAGGTTGTCTCAACACAAAATGATTAAGTTAGCTTAATTGTTTACAAATTTAGGTGGTTTGAACTTATACAATTAAGTTGTCCCAATAAACATAAAAATTGTGTTGCTTTAACTCGATTTAAATACGTAGTTTGAACAAACAGCAAAAGACAATTTTGAGTGTTTGAAGGTTGAAATAAACACAAGTAAACTAGAAACAGAGGTCAACGTAAAAATATCATCATCTGAATATACTTCTAAGGTTCAATTAATAGACTTGGCACATAATAATAAAGTTTTTGTGTGCTATCAGCAGATTTAACATTCACATTTGTATTGAACACTTAAAGGTCACACTTTAATTTGATGGTCCGTTTGTTGAATTTAATTACATTGCAACTAATTCTCATTAGATTATAAGTAGACTGTTAGGTTGGGGTTAGAGGTAGGGTTAGTGTAAGTTGACATGTACTTGCAAAGTTTCTTATAGTCAGTTAAATGTCTGTTGAATGTCAGTATCAACAGATATTAAGTAGACAGTCTACTAATACTCAAATGGACCATCGAAATAAAGTGTTACCCTTTTCAACAATTCATCACTAGATATTACCTTCAGCCTTGTGTCACAAGTGTATCTTTCCCTTCAGCCATATTTAATAAGTTGCGGCCTGCATTACGCACTTTAAAGGTATTTCAGATGAGAAGTGATTAGTTATTTGAAGCGCTGTGTCTGTAAGTGTGGGCGTTCTGTCTTTTCATCCACTAATGCAGCGGCAGGTAGAAGTACAGCTCTAATGCAGTACAGAAGCAGCCAAGGTCATTCATGATCACCAACAGTCAAATGCTCATGCACTCATTTTATCTCGCTAAACCAATTAGAAAGCTGTTTTCATCTCTCTGCTCTTAATATATTCCATAAAACTGCATTTCTGCTGCTTCTTGTTCAATTTAGCCATGCTCATCTTTTAGTCTGATTGTTTTTTTTTTATTATGTAACTTTGAGAACAGAGTTTGAATTCTGTGAATTCACCTAACATTAACTTTCGAGTTGCCAACAAAGTTTTGCAGGCTTTAAGGTCACCTGAGGTCTTGAGCTGACAATTTCACGGAAAAGATGCAAAGCTGGTGTGTCAGTGGATGTAATGAAATTGAATAATTTCTGAACTAATAGTACTAACGGTAATACCTCTCTTTGACAGATATTGTGGGGGTAAAAATGAGATATCGTCCCGTGAGAGAGAAAAGAAAATGGATAATGACATTCTGATTTAAGCAACCAGGAACAGACGCGAATAATCACAATGCAAATTATCAAAGACAATCAAAATGGATGAATTTTAAAACAAACGATAGCGAAACTAAGTTAATTAAAAAATCAGCTCGAGTTAAACTAGTTGTCGCCAAACGCAATAATTAATCGTGTTAGCAGTGCTGAACGATACCAGGAAAAATAGCAATTCCCTGAACGGGAGATGACAGCATATCACAATCCTGCATAATACTCTAGTTGCTGCAGGAAGCAATTACCATCCGTAATTTTTTTCTAATAAACTTGTATCCCTCTGATGACGACCAATTAAACATGCACAATTACGGTTAGCATATAGTTATTCATAAGATGATTAGCATGCTCCCCTTACATTCAGATTGGCTGCATACTGATAAGACGCAGGTTAAACGACAGATACATATGCAAATCGCATGCAAATCAACATACAGAAATAGCAGGAAGCCACACAGACGTCATCATGAGTGCTGTCAATAATAACACTGCAGACAGAGCTGCTGATATTTATGCTTGCACCTATATGTGAAATGTCTGTTAAATAATTGTAAGGATAATACATTTGTATTATTTGTCAACAAGCCATTATTATTTGTGTAAGGATGAGTTAAGCTAGTTATAAATAAATAAATAAATGAATGAATGAATGAATGAATGAATGAATGAATGAATGAATGAATGATAAATAAATAAATGAATAAATGAATGAATGAATAAATTAAAAAAATAAATAAATAAATGAATGAATGAATAATAAATAAATAAATAAATAAATAAATAAATAAATAAATAAATTAAAAAAATAAAAATAAATAAATAAATCAAATGATTGCTGCATGCCATGAGCAAAAAAACAAAACAAAGCAAATTATCAGGATTAATCACGTCCAAAATAAAAGTTTGTTTTGACATAAAGTGTGTACTGTGCATATTTATATTTATAAAATATATACGTTCATTCAATCATTCTCTTTTTGGCTTAGTCCCTTTATTAATCTGGGGTCAACACAGCGGAATGAACCGCCAACTTAGCCAGCGTATGTTTTATGCAGCAAATGTTTTACGCATGTTTTTTAAATCACACACATATGGTACACTATGGATAATTTTCCTTACCCAATTCACCTACCACATGTCTTTGGACTGTGGGGGGAAACCGGAGCACCTGGAGGAAACCCACGCAACCACGGGGAGAACATGCAAACTCCACACAGAAATGCCAACTGACCCAGCCGAGGCTCGAACCAGCAACCTTTTTGCTGTGAGGCGATCGTGCTACTCACTGTGCAACATGACACCCAAAATGTATATGTATATTATACAAAATATACATAATTAAAAATATCTACGTATGTAACAAAATCATTTTGTATAGTTTTGTTTCTTTTTATGTTTATCACTTGTTTATCATACTAAATATATATAATATATACACACAAACATTATGTAAAGACAAACTTTTATTTTGTATTTGCCAAGCATTAATAATAATTAATAAATAATAAATAAAAATGAACATAAATCTCATGTTAGTTAAGTTTACTTCATATACTGTATTTGCTAACATGAAAAAACAATGATCAATGCATTTGTTACACTCTCAGAAATAAAGGTACATGAGCTGTCACTGGGGTGGTACCTTTTCAAAACGTACACTTTTGTACTTAAATGGTCGATTTTGGTACCTCATAAGTATATATTAGTACCTAAAAATTTTAAGAGGAACATTTTTGTACTTTTTAGGTTTAATATGTACCCTTGAGGTATTAATATGGACCTTTTAGGTACAAATTTGTACCATTTGAAAAGGTACCACCCCAGTGACAGCTCTCTCACCTTTATTTCTGAGAGTGTACAGTATTTATTCATCTTTGCTAATGTTAGGTAATGGAAATAAAGTTGTTCACTGTTAGTTCAGAGCACAGTACATTAATGTTAACCAGCATGAATTGGGATTTTAATAATGCATTAGTAAAGGCTGAACAATGATTAATAAATGCAGGGCGAGTACTATTCATTGTTAGTTCATGTATGCAATAACTAATGAAACCTTGTTGTAAAGTGTGAGCAAAACATTTTTCATTTCTTCTATGCACAAAATGATTCATGAACGCACTCGTCACTCAAGCGTCAACATTTCGAGATTTATTATGATACTTTTATATTGCACACACAAAAATAATATATACAATTACATTTTGGCAGACCATTTTTAATCACATGGTTTATTCTGTACGTTTAATCAATTATAATTTAATATAATATATATCTAATACAATCTGTTTGTTAGTTGACATAGAAACGATATATCACAACAACAAAGGTTGAGTCCAAGGAAACCACAACTGGAAAACTGTAATATACTGTAGTAAACTTTATCTTAAGGTCTCCTTGTTACAGTTTAATTATACATTTAGGTTCTGAGTCATTCGTTAAGCACTTACAAAAGGGTTCTAGGAGTAGGGTTTGGAGTTAGTTTAATTCACGTAACAAAGAGACTGCAAAACAAAGTTTCTCATAGTTGCATTAATATTGCTCATCCATAACTGTAAAGTTTAGTCACATGATCTCAGTGTATAATAATATAACTGCAGTGGACTGATACAGTGTAATACAACACCGCTAAAATCACATCTGCTTCACACAAACACGTTTCAGATAGTTCAGATGCACAACTAGTGGGTATGTAAACACCAATTCAATCTGCAAATACAATCTATGATTGCATGCCTAGTTGGCTATAGTTGAATATCGTCCTAACAATTATTTCAGTGCTATGGAACTTTACACAGAGTACAAAGAGAAGTCTTATGCAACACAGTCTGGAAAGAGCCTGAAATAGTGTCAATTTTCATATTTATCCAAAGTTACACAGAAAAGATAGGAAGAAGACCGTTGGAAGTGTTTGTGAAAGTTTCCTTCACTGAGGCAGAGCTTTCAGGATGGCGTTCACCTCTTCTGCTACAGCCGTCAGTGCAAACTCAAATTGATCCTGAAGACAGAAAAGGAGAAGAAGCTCAGCTAAGCACCTGAAAGCACCATTTCACACCAAGCACAACAGACGCCACCGGTATATTTTGTAGACTAGAGAAAAGTGGACCTCAGTCCAACAACAGTCAGACTTGTTGAAAAGTACATATAAAATGTTTGTGTTCTTCGCGTTTGTATTTAAAGCTGCAGAGAAAATGTGACTCAATGTGCTCCGTTCAGAACATGACTCAAACAGTGTCTCGTCCCTGAGGGCCGGCCTGTGAAGATCGATCATTGTCTGAAGAGCAACCCTCAAAACCAGCGTTTGAAACTCAAGCCTCCCACTGCAGGCCATGCAACAAACCAGGCTGAAGTGGGCGTTAAGTCAGATGCAGAGCTTCACAAAACAAGAAACGGATACAAATCCCTCCAGAATTAACTTTAAATGCACTTTTCAGTCTTTTCAACCAACATAATTTAGTCTTTAAAAAAGCAGGTAGTTTAAAGTCAAGGTAAAGGTCTGTGAGGCCAGTAAAAGCCAAAAAGTGTGAATACATGTATGGTTTTATTCTGCTATAATGCTTGCAAAATGCTTGGTCTTTCTTTAAACCCAGATTTGGGTAAAATATGGACAAAATCTACCAATAGTGTCTGTGAACATGAACTGCAACCTCAGATTTATGTTGTATAAATCTTTTTTTTTTTGTTGGCAATAACCAAAACTTCTGTACATTCATTCATTCCTTTTCTTTTCGGCTTAGTCCCTTTATTAATCAGAGGTCGACACAGCAGAATGAACCGCCAACTTATCCAGTTTTACACAGCAGATGCCCTTCCAGTTGCAACCCATCACTGGGAAACATCCATACACACTCAATCACACACACTACTGACAGTTTAGCTCACCCAATTCACCTATACCACGTCTTTGGACTTGTAGGGGAAACCGAAACAACCGGAGGAAACCCACACGAACATGGGGAGAATATACAAAACTCTCACTCTTGCTGTGAGGCGAACGAGCTACCCACTGCGCCACCGCGAAACTACTGTACATTGAAATATCAATCAAATTATTTATGCCAAAAACCAATAATACATTAATTACAGATCATCTTTCAAGAAGGTATTTAGTAATTTTCATACCACAAATAAAAGAATGTCATTTTTATTAGTAATGTGCATTACCAAGCATTTATTTTGGACAACTTTATTTGCATTTATTTCAATATTTAGATTTTTTTAGCCTCAGATTCCAGATTTTCAAATAATTATATTAAACAACCATACGTCAATTGTAAGCATATTTATTCAGCTTCAACGTGATGTATAAATCTTTAAGAATTCACACTTATGATTGGTTTTGAACAAACGTTCAACCCAAATTTAACCAAATGATTGAGTTTGTCCATATTCTACCCAAATTTGTGTTGATTTTTTTTGAAGAGCGTGCATGAAATAGATTTGCTAATTTTCAAAAATCTAATTTAGAGTCATATGTATGAGATGATTTGGAAAGAAAAAGGCAGCTGTCAAGTGAATGTGTAAATGTGAGCATTTTGCCACTAGATGGTGTCACATTAATGCCTCAGTGTGCACCAGACTTGATGAAGTATGGCTGTGGATATTTATCAGATCAGTCAAGCTGTTTATGAGGTTCTCTTCCAGCGTAAACAAAAGCCGGAGAGCTCATGTAGCCGCTAAAGCACAAAACATTCCTTTTCTGGGCCAGGAATGGAGTGGCAGAGTGGATTTTAGCAGGCAGACCAATTTCACACACCAGTTCCTGCTTTGAGAATGTTGTGAATGTGGAGGGCGAGAGTCTTCCTTTGGACATATGTTGCCTTTTGAGCAACGCAGAGCTGAAGTATTGACTGAGCAGGCCAGTACAATGAAGAAGGCAATTACAGAGCAGAAATTAGCAGATTTAACAAACAAAACAACTTGGGAACAACAGGGCTTAAAGGGATAGTTCACCCAAAACTGAAAATCTACTCACTAGCCAGAGCTGTTTGAGATTCTTTCTTCTGCTAAACAAAACAGATATTTCAAAAAAAGATATTTTAAAGAATGTTGGAAATTGACTTGTATTTTTTTCTTTACTATGAAAGTCAGTGTCTACCAGTTTCCAACATTCTTCAGACAATCTTCTTTTGGGTTCAACAGAAAAAAAGAGCTTATAAGGGTTTAAAACAACAGGTGAGCAAATTTTCATTCCAGGGTGAATTACACCTTAAGAACAAATAATGAATTAAATAAATGGATTAATTCTCTTTCCACTGAAACATTGAAATAATAAAAGCTAACCTGAAGTTTGCACACAACCAATCATTAGTTTAGACCGTTCATTTTAGATGATTTATCTATGGATTTTTCATGTACTGTTATCCCTAAAGTTGTATTAATTAGTTAATCAATCAATAAGTTTTTGTTAAATTACTCCAATTGTTTAGTTTGTCGTATGATTTGCTGGATATTTTTCATCCTATTAGAATGTTTAAATTGAATGTACTTTACAGAGCTTATTCTAGTCTATTGTCAAATGAAAGATGTGCTAGGGAAAACGTGACTGGCTTTTAGGTTCATTGTACCTAACATTTCAATAGTGTTGTACTAAAAACCATTATTTCAGTCAACTAAATATTTAATTACATGCATTTGAAATCATAAGTACACTAAACTTAAACAGTATCTTTTTTTCAACAAAACAAAATGAGCTTTTTTGGGCAATGAGTTTCCATCAATTTTTTTTTAAGTTCAATCAACCTGTATGGGCTTACAGTGTAGATATCACAGAGTCAGAAACTCATCACAAACTGCAGACTGGCTCAATAAACAGTTTTTTTTTCAATCATATCTTTTGATTGATAAACCTTTAACATTCTGAAAGCTCTTTGTATTGTGTTAACTTTACAGTTACTCCAGAAACCCATTGAAATATACTACCTGATGGAAAAAAAATGTTCTGGAATTCATCTCAATGTAATGAATTTGTCAAAATATAGACAGCCGATTATTCTGTAAAGTAGGTTGATAGCTCCAAAATAGCATTCACAAACCTAAATACATGAAAAATTAACAAAGATTATGTCAGCGCTCTTAAAATACTCATAAACCGAAAGCTATCTTTTCAACACAACCACGCAGCTTTAATATCTATTTACAGCCGCTAACCAGGTGTAGTAGTCAGGTCCTTATCTTCCCTAAACAGCAGCTAATGTAATTCAGCATGACTCTAAGGAGGGCACTGTCGTTTGCTCATCTTGTTATCTCATAACAGGAATAGGCTTAATATATGTTTCTTTAGCATAGTTTACACAAAGAAATGTGCCATATCGATACTGTAAAGCTGGAGACTTTGCAGACCCTCATGGCTGGTGTTCAAAATGTAGCTTGCGGCATCAACAGGACGTATTTGTCATGGAAGAAGTGATCAATTACAAGTTAATTTTCTGAGCCTGGCTTTTGGCGCTGTATTGACTATGTGGTTTTGGATTACAAATCGATGTTAATTGTAGCAGTGTGGTTTGAGTCGTATTGTACAGGACATACAGTATCAGGAGGACTTGTGCAGTTGTAAAGCACTAATAGGGCAACTGACTGCATTGTTCCTTCCTGATGAGGTTACTATGGTATTACATTAAACCAGTAATAGCCGTGCTTTAGGTACAAATGTTCATGTATTAATTGTTTATTGCCAATGTGTTAACAGATTACAAAGGAACTTCCTATGTTGTCAATGACAGACTGTTGACATTTTTACATGAAGGATTTGGGACATTTTAGGCAGGAAGCTCAAAAAGATGTGACTTTTATGCACACAACCAATACCATCTCTTCTGACACATGAATGCTTAATGTTTAGGATTATGCCAAAAGAACTGTTCTATATTGTAATATGAATGTCTAATGCAAATAAAGGCACACTGTAAATGCTAATCGTTGACTTTACTCAAAAAAGTGAGTTAACCCATTGTTTTTAAACTGATTTGACTTTACTTAAAAAAATAAGCTTTACAATTCAAATAAAATTATAATTATAAGTAAAATATGTGGATAATTATAAAAATTAAGTCAGCTTAATGGTGCGACGTTACAACTTGTTTACCCTCTTTTTAAAAAGTGAAGTATGATCATATTTTACAGTGTGTTAATAACTATTGTACCACATTGCAAAATCTGTAGTCTCAAATATACTTTAAAAATAAAACTGTTCTGGCATTATTTTGTATGATCTATTCTGTCTAACGCTTGTAGAATTGCAAAGCTTCTGCAAACATATTCATATCACTACGATTGGACGCTTTCATGAAAAATGCCAGTTATCTTACCATGGTCATTTTACTTGAATGTTTATGAGAGGACAGAGTGCAGCACATATTTCATATTCATCTAAACATCGCTCTCAACAGTGTGGCATTTATGTTTTTTAAGCAGTTCTGTAACTAATCAAAAAATGTACTTCGAATCAAAGGATGCAAAGGAAGAGTATCATGAGTAAATCCAGCAATTGAATCACATTCAAGTCTCCTGTATGTACTGTATATACATTGCTGGCTTCAGGTCTTTTAACCTTCAGTGTCGCTAATAGTTTCTGAATTCTACATGTAGCTTTTAAATATAGTTTTCTTATAAAACAAATATTAAATAATTCCTAACATTTGTTATACTTCACAATCCTTCTATATATAGCATTTTATTCTGACCAAAGAGCAAAATCTTTAAGAGAGAGCCTGATCATCCATAATCTTGCAGTGTTCTTTAAACAGAGAGTTTGACATGAGGTCTTACCTTGGTCTGCACCATGCCTGATCTCTGGTCTCTCAGGTGCTCCAGCGTAGCAGCGATATCAATCTCTTTAGCACCTGAAACAGAGCCACATAACATGAGTTCAAAGCACTCCACATAATCATAGATCATCTACTCTCTCCAGGCCGCGCTCTTTTTCTGTGAAATTACATTCCCTTTACAGTGTTGGACAACGCTTTTAGACTATGTCTCTACCTCATTTTAGCTCAATTTAAAGAGATGGAAAAGACCAAAAACAAAATGTCACGGCTCATTCTTGAAAAAAATAAGTTGTTTAAAAAACCAAATACAATAGCAGAAGTGATAAAATCTATAAAGAATAAAAAAAGTACACGTCTAAAATGAGAGCTTTTATCGGATCTGATCTTAATTTTGTTCACTCAAATGAACTGATTTGAGACTGAATAATTTTAGATAACTTTTTAAAATAAATAAAACAGCTTTGCTAATATTTTGGGTCAGATAACAAAATTGACTTGGCAGATTATTTTCTAAGATGTGCAATATTTTGGAATAAAGGGATAGCCCACCCAATAATAGAAACATCTGCCTTCATCGACTCACTGAAGAATGTCTGTAAATCTGAAAATCAGTAGCCACTGACTTTCATTCCATTTTTTATCAAATCTTTTGAGTTCAAAATAAAAAAAGAAGCTCATAATGGTTTGAAACCACTTATAGGCAGGGCCAGACGGAATCTGCGGACATTTTTTGCTATTTCTGCAGAGTATTTTGTTAAAAATCTGCGGATTGATGTGGAATGATTTTAGAAGTATCTTAACAAAAAATCCGATTTTGAAAATCCGAAAAAAAATGCGAATCCAATCAGATGCACTTTATTTGGTAAACAAAGGAAGTCTCTCGTATAAAATCTCTTCTAAAAGACAGAAAATATTACTATTATAACTATAAATAACTGTATTGTAAATAAATCATATGAATATTTTCATATTAATTAATATTTTTACTGAAATTAATTTGAAAACCGAATAAATACAATTGTACACACATTTACAGCAGTAAATAAACAGAATCAATGATGGGCTAAAAATGCGGAAATCTGCGGAATTCTGCGCGCACAGATTCCGTGTGGCCCTACTTATAGGTTAGTAAATGGGGAATACGTTTTCGTTTTTGTGTGAACGATCTCCTAAGAGAGTCTGTGATGGTGTTTAATACAACAAGCTCACACACCAAACCAGCACACAGCTTACACAATTGTAACACTCATGCAGAGCTGTTGTCCTTGTCCATACAAATGAACAACAGCACCACTGACTCAACCAAAACTGTAAAGTGAATATGAAATTTTTCACATGGTGGTAAAAGTGAAAAGGCTGATTAGGAGAAATCTCCCTTTCACCTTTAGCTTGAATGACTTTTTTTTACAGGTCCATTGTTGTTTCTTCTCATAAATGAGAGGAAAGCAGGAGAGGTCTAACAAGGCCTTATTTCTCATTGATTCATTCATTCATTCTTCATAAAGAAAAGAAAGACTACCCCCTCCCTTCAGCACAGACTGATGGAGAGAGAGAGAGAGAGAGAGAGAGAGAGAGAGAGAGAGAGTTTGAGGGTGACGGAAAGAGAAAAGCGGGAATCCTTATAGATGCTTTCTGAAAGAGAGCGAGTGCAGCTGGGGTTCCAGCCTCAAAAGTGCTCCAATACTTTCATGTCTTAAGAAGTGCGAGATTCCGAAGTTTAGGGGAAAGACAGAGAGCGCTCAGAGGAGGGGGCATCTAACAAGAACGGGCTTTGGAATTAAAACAGCATTCTTCACTAATTTACAATTCATTCCTGGAGATGAAGAAAAGCCAAAGAAAAATACGACAGGGTGTTTGAGGAAGAAAAAAAAAAGCAAGAAAAAGAGAGTGTGAGAGAGGAGGAAGACGTGAAGAACAGGAGAGAGAAAAGCGGGAATGGAAAAGGGAGATTTCTGTTGTTTAAGACTTTCTGAGGCTTTGATCACACACTAGTGAACACTGGAAAGTGGGCAACCTGGGACCCCTCCTTCTTCTCAGAAAGCAGACAAAAGGGGAGATGGAGGGGGCCGGTGAGGGCCGAGGCTCCGGGCCCCTGACAGCATGGGAAAGAGGCACAAATGCGGCAACGCACTCCTTGCATCTGGCCTTTGATCCCCCATTATGGAAAAAGCTGCGGACCATGATCGGGTCAGGAGTAGGGATGGACTGGTGGCTAGAATAGAGAAAGACGAGGGGGAGGCAAATGCATGGGTGACCTCACCAGATGGGGTCAGGAAGAATGGTGCTGGACAAATGATTCGGACAGGTTATGAAGGCACCTTCTGTCTCCATGCATGGATTCACATGACTTGTTAAGCTCTATGTAGCAGCGAGTGTTAAATATTTGCATGTGAAAAAGTCAACCTTAGTTGCTGATAATGAGAAAAAAAATGCAGTATGACACGACCAGCTAAAAAAAAAATCAAATTTTTCTGCCATGCTCTTTTTTCGAATTAATTTTTGGAGATATTTAGCCATTAATTAAACACAGCCATCCTTCCCCTAACGCACACTAGGACCTTCATTATATGAATGATTGTGTGCTGTCATGACAGCATGTCCTCATCTCTTACCTTTAGCCATTTTATTCAGAACCATGTCAATCAGAATGTAGGTTCCACTCCTTCCGGCACCATCGCTGCAAATGAAGACAGAAACTCGTTATCGCCTCTGAGAAAAGAGCAGACCTGTCTGAATGAGTATTACAGTGTGTGTCTGCTGAAACAAAAACAAAGCATTCATTTCTCTGTTGTGTTTCAGCCACATTGTTTGCTGTTGCATCATCCTTCAGCATTCACAGTAATTCTGTCAAAGACGACTGCTGTCTTGTTTTTCCTGTTCTTTGCAGAACTAAACTGCATTTGCAAAAAAAATAAATAAATAAATAAAACAAAAAAAAAGGAAAGGAAAAAACAACACGACACAGCTCTTTTAAGAGCGAAAACAAAGAGTCTGAACACAGTGGGAATTTGAAGCAACTTGAAAAAGCATTTTAAACTTGTTTTACCTTCTATACAATCTACTAAATTGTGAGAAGCAGCCAAACTCAGACGCAGTTGGATAGTAAACTGCATTTTGATTTGAAATCAAGGTTACTTTTCAAGACGTGCAGCCGAATGTTATGAGTGAATTACTGAATGAGAATGTGTGTGTGTGCCTAAACCTGAGCAACCTTAGAAAGTGACACACACACAAACACACATGCGCATACACACACACACAAACTCTCCCCCCACAGTAGATGGGGGTTTGGGAAATGAGAGAGAACTATTTAGAGAAACTCATCCCTCTCTCCTGATATCATTCTGAATTATTCAGATATGCATGACAGCTGTGAAGCCTGTCTTTCCCACAACACACAACATGCTGGTCATTAACCCTTGGTGTTAAAGATCATTTGACCACCATTTTCATTTACACAGTATCTTATTCTCATCCAGTTCACACTGAGGGTGAAGGCCATTCATTTTTTACCATTAATCATACAGACACCATTCACCGATTTCATTATCAGGGATCATTTCTACTAGAAATAACACACTTTACTAGCAACATACTTTAACAAAATTTATATATTTTACATTTGTGTGTGTGTGTGTGTGTGTGTGTGTGTGTGTGTGTGTGTGTGTGT
>CAIGQQ010039163.1:2056817-2069875 GCA_903798035.1 Danio albolineatus
TGTGTGTGTGTGTGTGTGTGTGTGTGTGTGTGTGTGTGTGTGTGTGTGTTGCTTATAATTTGTTTTGTAGTATTGTGTTACTTGCCTGCAATGAACAATTATTGGACAAGATCTGCCCCGGTAGCATTTGTTAACCTTTCTGCAATGACAGAAAAAAGAGGGCATTAATATTGTAAGTAGATTACGGACAAATTCATTTGCCATTTCGGAAATCATTGTTAATATTTGCACATCCAAACAGACAGAAATGCTTAAATAGACACTTTCAAGCCAGATATACTCTTCAGCAGCACAATAATGAAGATTTGCTTCGATGGTTGTTTATATGGTGATTTTTACAATGCAAGAATCCAAATGATACACTGGGATCTTTCATTCATTCATTTTCCTTCGAGTTAGTCCCTTTATTCATCAGGGGTCACCACAGCGCAATGAACCACCAACTACTCCAGCATGTGTTTTACACAGTGGATGACCTTCCAGCTGCAACCCAGTACTAGGAAACACCCATACACTCTTACATTTACATACATACAATACAGCCAATTTAGTTTATTTAATTCACCTATAGCGCATGTCTTTGGACTGTGGGGGAAACCGGAGCACCCCGAGGAAACCCATACGAACATGGGGAGAATATACCAAACAGAAATACCAACTGACCCAACCTGGACTCGAATCAGTGACCTTCTTGCTGTGAGGTAGCAGTGCTAACCACTGCAACACTGTGTTGCCCTACATTGGGATCTTGTAAAATAAAATTTATACATATTTTGTTTCATCTACTGTATGTATATATATTTATTTTTGGACTCAGTAGACATGACCTGGTAACTATTAACTTGCATTGTATGAATCGCTGAGGACTATGGTTTCAGCTAAAAATCTTCCTTAATGTTCTACCACAGAAAAGTCACCTAAATCTTAGATGGGCTGAAGGTGAATAAATCATATAATTTTAATACTTCTGTGAATTATCCCTTTAATATCAATACATTACTCTCAAACCAGAGGACTTTATTACACTTGTCTATCAAAATCATTTATAAACAAAAAAGGTCCATGCCAGACAATTAAGACTAATGGAAAGGTTGTTGAATCCTCCACATTGTGACAAGCCATTAAGGAAACGATGTGTGGTGAGGTGTCACGATCCAAAACACATTAACCTTGCACAATTATCAAGCTTGCAAAACCAAAAGGGCCTTGCAGGATTTTAAGGCACATGGGTGCTGTTGCCATGGAAATGCACTGTATTAACTCATATTGTTTCTCTCATCCAAAAAAATCTAATGAAAAGCCCTGCTTTGCACATACCTCAAGGTTGATTTTGCAAGAGATATTTAAACAACAGTGTATTAGATCAGATCTAAATACTAATCATTCATTCATTCATTCATTCATTTTCTTGTCGGCTTAGTCCCTTTATTAATCCGGGGTCACCACAGTGGAATGAACTGCCAACTTATCCAGCATTTGTTTTACACAGCGGATGCCCTTCCAGCCACAACCCATCTCTGGGAAACATCCACACATTCTCATTCACACACAAACACTACGGACAATTTAGCTTACCCAATTCACCTGTACCACATATCTTTGGACTTCTGGGGGAAACCGGAGCACCCGGAGGAAACCCACGCGAACACGGGGAGAACATGCAAACTCCACACAGAAATGCCAACTGACCCAGCCGAGGCTCGAACCAGCGACCTTCTTGCTGTGAGATGATTTCAAAAATCCAGACAGCACACATTATGTTATTTTAAAAAGACGGTCCAAAATTAAAACTTGTCAAGGGAAACATAAATGACAAGCTGATTTTTGACATTGTTGTCAAAGTCATGTGTAACTCACATGCTTGACTAAAATTAAAGAAACTATTAAAACAAATAAATGTCTTATATTTTTAAATACTAAAAAAAATGGGTTATTAAAAGCCAGGGGTGCCCAAACATTCTTATGAACAGCCAAAACCAAACTTGATTGAGGCTAGTGGGCTGAAGGTAAATATAGTTGCCATGGCTAATTTCCTAATTTATTAAATAATATTTAAAGATAACTAGAAAACATTGCTCAATATATAAACCAATACAGTAGAATTGGTTTTACATTTTGTAATGAACTTATTGCTGTAAAAAAAAACTCATTTATAACAGAATGGAGTTACACCAGTTTTTGCCTTGATTTGTCTTCTGCATAGTCCTCTATCCGTCAAGTGACAGTATTTATTTGTTACAAATTAGATTCATTTACAACATTTAGTTGAACCATTTAATTTAGTTTGTAACTCAGCAATACACAAAGAACCAAAACAAAAGTCTATGTCAGATGGGATGGTGGGGAAAATCAGAGGTTACAATGGGCCAACTTTGGCCCGCGTGCCCTACTTTGGGCATCTTTGCTATACCCCAACATTGGGTTACATTTTCAATAAAAATTTAATTAACACTTTTTATGGCAACATTGGGTTTGTTCATATATTGGGTTACAACAACCCAGAATTATTCAGAGTGGGTGAAAATATTACTATTGGAGGAATGCCTAAAGTGTTTTATTTTTAGTTAAACAGATGTGAAAGATTCACAGTCTTAAATCATTAAATGTTAATAAAATAAAGCACAAACACAACATTGTTCTGGCTTGTCAAAAAATAATTTTGAACATGGATCAAACTATAAAATTAAGAAAGAGTGATGCTTCCTACACCTAAAGGTGCTTTGAACGGTTGCTTTATTGCGTAGTTTTGTTGGAGATGGGGTGCAGAATCATGCATTGGGGCAGTAGGACAGCAGCATGTGCTTTGGGTAAGGCAGAGGGGCAGAGAAAAAGTGAGTGAGTGAATGCAAGAAACAGGGAGATCTGCTGAGTGAGGGATACGGGAGAAGAGGCAAGGAAAAATCAAGGGCCTGGAAGAGGAGATACAGTTTCCAATGATCACTTTTGTGACTATGCAACTGGGCTCATATAACTAGCTGCAACATCACAAAAATGACACTGGCAACCGCTAATTAGCTGGCCAACGGAAAAAAACAAGAGAAGTGAGTGAGGAGCGTTTGACAGATTCAGTGTGAGTCATGGCCGTGTGTGAGACAGGACTGTGTCACAGGCCTTTGGGGAGAGATTCAGAATGGCAACAGAAACCAGAGCAAGTCAAAGAGAAGCACCAGGGTTCAAATCATCTCGCCAAAGCCTCAATGCTCAAAGTTTCATTGAAACTTTGTAAAAATACTTGGGAATGCTCAAATTGAAGGATCATGTGTCAGTCATCAAGACTGCTGACAGAGGATCAGACCCACACGATCCAAAGCATTTTTTAATTATCAGGGCACAAGATCCAAAATCAGCATTCTTAATCTAAACACTTTGTGCATACGATCCAGCATTTTCCCCATGATTACAATAAAACTAAATCAGCGGATCTGATGCTTTGATAATGTCTCCAAACGGTACATTTTAATCTCAAATAGGAACTCTTAAATTAAACATCCAATGTATATTTAAAATAAAAAATGCTATGTTCTTACTAGCTAAATAGCGAATAGTTTAAAACGTATAGCAGACTACTTCCCTATTTAAAAAAGGTAAATAAGAGTCCTGAATAAAAGCAAATCAGAGTCAACTGATCTGGAAGAAATTGTAAAAACACAAGTAAGTATAATATCACAAAGCAGACAGTGAAAAATAATACATTTATATAATACATTTGGTGAAGAAGTGAGATTAGTAGACTAAATGTTCTACTTGAGCGCAAAACAAACTGGGGCGCGTTTCTGAAACCATAGTTAGCTAACTGGGTCGCAAGTTCTGCCATTACATAGCTTCCTAAATCCCTCGTTCCAATGAACATTCGCAAACTGTGTCGCAAACTTGTAAGCTTGCAACTACACCTGTAGAGCTGTAGTTAGAGGCTGTGTTCTATTCCCTGTTATCCCCCCTATGCCCTATTAATTTAGAACTTTCTAACATTTAAACTTGGAATGATTTAAAAAGTAAACATTTTAAAATAGAATATGCCATATTCTCAAAACATTTTTAAAGGAAACATATATTCCATTTACATACATTTCAATTAATATGGAAAACGAGAGCATGTTTTCACCAAAACTAATAATAAGTTTTTTTTTAAACGCGTGTGCATGTAAAACAATATCATTTGCACAAAAATATGATGGGGTTCTTCTCTAAAGAAGTAGTTACTCCACCCCGTTTAAAGCATCATTATGGAGGTTTTACCTTACAACTAATGTGGTTCAAACAATGGATCTGCGACAGAGAAACTACCGTTTTGGGAAACACTCGTCAATTCATAGTTCTTTCCCCAAACGATGCATCGTACTATGATAGTTCAGCTGTGAGTTATGCCGTTGTTTGGGAATTGTACCCCTGTATGGCCAAAATGGATTGGTCACTTGCAATGTATGTATACACTTGCTTGTGACAGGTCTTTTAAATTTCTTTCAGTTTTTATCCTACAGGCCTTTTTTATTTCTTTAGAATGCTCACAGCAGGTGAAAACTTAGGAGGTTTTACCCATCCTTTCACTCCCAGTTGGATTGCTGAACATTTTTCGTTCAGCTGGATAATTTAATTTAATAGGAATTATTGTGGAGGGATTGCAATGCGCTTGCTACTATATATAGGGATCTGGGATTAAATGTTTTATTGTTCTCCATCAAAAACACTATGTATTCATTTTATGACATAATAAAGGTCAGTGAAGATAAATGAACATTGAATATGTGTATATAACCAAAATCTTTAAATGAAGATGAATACAACAAAAGCAGCATTAAATCAGTAGCTCACCAAAAGTTTTACTCAACATTTACTCACCCTTACTTGTTCCAAACCGACATGAGTTTCTTTCTTGTGTTCAACATAGAAAAAAATATTTTGAACAAGATGGCTGATGGCAACCACTTACATCCATAGTGGGAAAAAATACTATGGAAGTCAACGGTTAGCTTTGACTGTGTGGTGACAAGCCTTTTTAATAGTTTGTGGTCAACACAAGAAAGAAAGTGGAACAAATGGAGGGGAAATGCTGACTGAACTTTAGATTTTGGTTGAACTATGCCTTTTACAGCCCAGTGATATCAAGCATACAGTATGGACACATACCTGCGGAAGTCCAGCAAGGTTCTAGCAGATTCTGGAACATTCTGGTCCATCCAGGACAAGAAGTGGAACTGGGTGACTGTGCGGGTCTCATTAGTCTGGATATTCTTCAGGTAGAAACTGCGCACCAGGAAATCATCACACCAGATATGCTCAGATACCAGATTAACCTTCAGGAAAATAAGGAGAGTTTATTTTATCAACTGAATATTCAAACCACGGCTGTAAGGCAGAAACCTCATCTCCATATTTCAATGTTTTTTTTTTAATAAGTCAATGCTATTGTTCACTCTATGTATTCATTTTGAATGAACTGCTGGGTAAAAAAAGAACTTTGTTTTTTACATAAGTACAGCCTTTTCTTTATTCTTGAAAGCCTATGTCTATAAATGGTTTATGTTTTATGAATTTAAGAAGCAGAAAAGAGTGTTTCTTAGTCATAGATGTTTGCTGTTTAGTCATAGTCTGTACTGTCTTAAATAGCCTTCGCAGCACAGTATAATCACTGCCTCAGTTGCAGCCGTTCAAATGACAGACAAAACAAGTTTCACTTGTCAAAAATATTCACTGTAAAATATGGGTTGTTTTAAGTAAAACTGGAAATAACCCAGATACTCAATTAAAGACAAAAATTAACTCAGTCACTGTATTTGTCTACATTTTACCCAAAATTGTTCTGAAGCAACCCAGCATTTTTTTGCAACTTTCATTGCAACTTTAGAGAAGAAGTGTTTAAATATATATAAAAACAATGAAAAATAGCAGGTTTAAACACACAAGGCTTTTGTGTGACAGAAATATATGCATTTCAAACCAGTGAAATAAACAGAAATCACTAAAATAAAATTAAGCAAAATCCTAATATACATGTACAATTGTATTTACATTTCTATTTTAGTAAATTAATAAGTAAACCATGTGAAAAATCTACATAGCGACATATCAGCAAATCTCATGGGGAAATCACTGGCCCTGTATTTAAAGTATATTAGCCCAAAGTATTAAAGAAATCATCATGCAAATACATAAAGCTGATATTCAAGCTTTACCTCATATATGTGGTAGAGGTCTGAGCCTTCATCAGGCCAATATTGATGACATTGTTTGAGGCCGTTTTCCGCAAGAGGCGTCAGCATGACAATCACCACACAGCCACTCTCCCACACCATCTACACAACAGCACAAAATGCAAAAACAATGTTTCAATGTACTCAATTTTCAAACAAAACGCCCTTCTCTACAGTTAGACTGGCTTGTGAGCATTAAACAGTTTCAGCAGAGCTTACTGTAAGGAACATTAAACACTTTAAACTTGTTTGACTTAAATGCAAACAGTTGTTCTGAAGAACGCTGAAAAGCAGCAGCCATTGACTTCCATAGTATAAGAAACCACTCGTGTGAGGAACTGTTAATTTTTGGGTGAACTATCCCTTTAAGCATAATTGGTCTTCATAACCTAACCCCACTCGTGATTGTAATTGAGGTTTAGTTTAGTTTTTTGCCCTTTATCTCTGCATCTCTACTTCCCCTTGTATACTGAACCTCAGCCTTGCTCCTTTTCCCCTAATCACACTTTTACTGTGTCCTTCAATCACGGAAAGGCCCACTGCGGCCATTAGGAAAATGAGGGAAAACACTGACTTTTATGGGAGCAATAAAATACAATGATCCTGCTCATAAAATAATCAAACTCATGTGCCACACGTCCCCACAGAGTCATTAACAGAGAAATGTAGAGACATTACACCATGGTAAAAGTGGTTCAGAACGCAATATAACGGTACTATTATGAATATGTTATCATTTTTAATCTCATGAAACACTGGAGATGAAATTGCTGAAAAAGTCATGATAAAGTCATGGTTATGTGATGAGAGAAGGATGGCAGTGTGAAGCAGCTTATATTGAATGTAATATTTAACAGAGGGTGTAATTTTACATGTTTCGGTGTAATTTATGGCACAAGCCTACAGGAGTAAAGACAGTAATTTGCTTATATACTTAAAGCATCATTGGTCAAGCAATGCTGAATGTTATTCAGCGAAATCTAAAATAATAAAATAATTATTTACGGTGGCGTAGTGAGTAGCACGTTCGCCTTACAGCAAGAAGGTCGCTGGTTCAATCCCCGGCTGGGTCAGTTGGCATTTCTGTGTGGAGTTTGCATGTTCTCCCAGTGGTTGCGTGGGTTTCCTCCGGGTGCTCCGGTTTCCCCCACAGTCCAAAGACATGCGGTACAGGTGAATTGGGTAAGCTAAATTGTCCATAGTGTATGTTTGTGAATGAGAATGTATGGATGTGTTTCCCAGAGATGGGTTGCAGCTTTAAGGGCATCCGCTGCGTAAAACAAATGCTGGATAAGTTGGCGGTTCATTCCGCTGTGGCGACCTTGGATTAATAAAGGGACTAAGCCGAAAAGAAAATGAATGAATGAACATACATATATTGTGCAGCTGAAATTGTTCTGATTGACAAATGCTTGATTTTCTATATAAAGCATCGGGGACTGAAGGTTGCTGCAGGAGCTTGTACTGTTTACTAGACCAGGTGATCAAATATTGGTGAGTTTATGCAGTGCAGTGAAATATGCAGAAAAGGTCAAACAAAACCAACAAACACATTTCTGAAACCTCCTCAGTGAAAAGGACTGAGTGTTCTGTGTTTGGCCAGATTTGGGAATGAAATTATGCAAACGTTTTATACAAGTTCCTTCCTTCTGAAGCACAATATTATTAATGTAAAAAACATCTTGCTTTTTGATATGTGATGTGAGGAAAATCTCCAATTCTGTCTTTAAAGGGATAGTTGACTTGAAAAATGTGAATAACCATATGCTGACTATCAAGTGTCTCCAAACCTGCATGAGTTTCTTTTGATTTATTTTTTGGGATGAACACAAAAGCCGATACTTTGAAGAATGTTGGAAAAAGTGATAGTGATTGACATCCATAATATGAAGTAAACTATTATGCAAGCCAATGGCTACTGGTTTTCAACATTTGTCTAAAATATCTTCTCATATGTTCTACGTAAGATATAAACTCTTTAGGTTTGGAACTGATAGGGTGTGAGTAAAATATGGCAACATTTTTATGAATGGATTATCACTTAATTATCTTCAGTGGAAATAAATGGTTACAGACTGACCTAAACTGTCAATGTTACTTACAGAAAGTATATTTATTTCAATCTGTTTACTTTTGAGTTTCTTGACTGAACATTCGGCCTGATCTCACGAGGAAACGTGACTATTTTACATTTGTCAGTATAGTGGTTAATTCATACGAATTCAGTCATACGAAGATGTACGATTTTAAAAAGGAGGTATGGCACCCAACCACACCCTAAAAATGATCGTGTTGGAACATCAGATTCAGAACTGAACAAAAAGATCATCTGATATTTGTATTACTGTGTGTCCTTTTTCTTTTAGACTCTGTAAAGCTTTTAAAGCTCGGATCTGTTTGGTATGAATCACTTTCCATTAACAAGAAGACAATGATTTCACTGAGTTAATTGACAGGGATTAATGTACTCGATTTAATTTAAATGGAACTTTTAAATGCTTTTTTTTTGTGTGCGAGTGTGTGTCTGGCTGTCTATAATTCATCTGTGTGAAATTAAATCAATTTAGATCATTAATTTTCTGCCAGTAATTGACAAAATGACAAATTCAAACAGCCAATAACATCAATTAGTGCACACCCACATCTGTTAGTAAACACAGCTTTGTGATTATGGAGGGTCAAGTGACATCAACACATCACCACAGGCAATTTATTAAAATGTAGATTCAGGTTTGCATTTAACATCATCTACAGTGACACTTAACTATGAGGCCAATTAATTAACAGTAATGCATTAAGTAACATAAACAAAATAAGAGCAATATATGTATACAGTATTCATTGATCTTTCTTTTTTTATCTACCAATTGATCATTAGCTAGCATTAGCTAAGGCTTATTAAATCCCACTTTACAGATGCAACCTTTGTTTTTAATAATGCATTAGTTAGCATTTAGAATGATAAGAATGAATAATGAGGATTCATAAGTATTTTTAGTAATTATTACTAAATAATAATTCTAACAAATGGAACCTTATTGTGAAGTGTTACCTGCATCTACTTAAATAGACTTACAAACACACACACACGCACATACAAACACAAAACTAAAAGAAAACATGTTCAAAGCTTCTGCTCTCTGCAGATTATTGGACTAATTGGAAAAATTAATTGAGTCAAAAACATCCTACACATGCCAGAAAAAAGCATCTAGCTGTTTCTTAAAACCATCAGAGCCATGAATACTGATTGTGCTACACAAACAAACAAATAAAGCCACTAAAATCTGTTCGCTATAATCAAACCTAATATACTAAGTGACTTTGTCATTCAAAGCAATTGTGTGAAGGAAAAAGCTCAGATCCTCACACACATATTCAGCACTGTGCAAACATTTGTTGATAGAGTAGATTTATTTGGGGTGAGGAGTGAAGGGTGCTGGTTAACATTAAAATAGGTCAGGAACTACACTCAAACAACACAATTCCTGAGTTTTTTAGGGGGACAACATAACAGATTTAAGATCAATCCATTCAAAATTGTAAAAACTAATACTACTAATTATTATATATTATTATTAATTATATTATTAAAATACTAAGTCCTTCATGTTGTCCGAACACTAATTGAATTTGTGGAACCCATTATTTCTTTCAGTGTACCTTTTTTGTTTTGTTCTCTGAGGTATACTGATAATGTTGTCAATATTTTTTACATCAACAAAGATAATATAGGATATTTTCTGTCCTGTGTTGCCCCCTCAACAGATCACACCATTTGAATTCACTCTCAAAAAAATATCTATTTTATTGCTTGTTCAAGCTACTTATTTAAAATGAGCTAAACAATTTAATTTTTGAGATATCATTGGAGCAATTTATGTTGTTTTATATAATATGTAAATACTAATAAGTTAACTTAATTCCTTCATGTTGTCCCGACACAAATCGATTGTGTGGAACCCAGAATTTTTTACAGTGCATATGGCAGATGTAGACTTGGAAGTGAACACTTACTGATTGTACAAAAGATTTGCTTATTATATAATTATTTTCCTGCGTATAGTTCAACAGGACAGCTGTGTGTTCACAGATGTAAACTTCTGTATGTTTGACAGCCTCCACACATTACTGTGATTGAGGTTGAAACTGCATAAATACTGAATATGCAGTATATCCAATGACCTTTGAACAGTGAACAAAATCCAATATAGTTGGCACAGCATCATTTTATTTTCAGTCTTTCTGAAAATCCAGCATCAGATTGTGTATAGTTTGTAAATTATCTGAGTTCAAATAAAAGTCTTGTCTAAAGTTGGGATCAGAAGCTAGGCAATGCAAAATTTGGAACCGCACCTTTCCTTTTCCCTTTATTTACCAGCTAAAATAGATGAATTTATGGTCAGAGTAAATAGGCAGTGAATGCCAAATGGAGGCAGCCATTATGTAATCCAGTCATTGTAGCAGATTGGCTTCAATATAAGCTGTTTTTAGACCAACAAGAAGTCTTAAGTTCTGAAACTTTCAGGATGTTTTAGAGTACAATGTCAAAAGATAAAAGCAATTTGGATTTCTCAGTTCATTACCCCTTTAACATTAAAAGAAGGCCCCATTTTTGATAGCCTTACTTGATAGCTTATATAGCGCACAGATGCTTTTCTAATTTTTGTCTAGTTCCCATGAATGAACCCTGCCCACTTTAAACTGGTTCTAAATCATGAATCATGAAGATTTTCAGTTGGGTTTGCTCAATAACTATCAGACACAGGCAACACTCTGTCTTACCTGCCAGAAGTCTGCAACAGTGGAGGGAAGAGGACCTTGAGCACTAATATAGGCTGGATTTCGGGGGTCATGGTCCATCTTAAAAATGAAAAGACAAAGTAAACATGCATGAATATTCATGTAATGAACATTTAGATAAATGTTGATAATAATGAAGCAGCAGTTTGACATTATAAAGATCTCACTATTCTACAGAAGAACAAAAGCGATGTAGCGTTGTGTTTGCAGGATGGACGTTTCTATGACGCTGAGCCTCTACGTAAACCGTGCTGTTTTGTTTTTTGTTTATCTGATTTATTTGCTTTCTGAACATTTCTTCGGCCCCCTCCAATCTTTAGGGAAGGGGTAAACAAAGTCACTGCCAAGAGAAACAGAATGTCCACGATTTCGGTTTGGAGTTAAAAAGCTTGCGAGAAAAAAAGAAAAAGGAAAAGCAAATCAAATAAAGAGAAAGCACAGAGGCCTGTCACTAATGAGAGCAGAGTCGTTTCTCTCACGGCCACCTCCCTTCTCTCCTCGTCTTTCTCCTTCTCATTTTTATCTGCTCCACATCCACTCTGACTTCCATTTCGACATCGTCCTATCATCTCCCAGTCACCCCATCTTCCTCCCGCTCCCTGTCTGTCCTCTCCGAGCATGTGCATTCTTTAATACCTCTGATTAAAGCCGGCTCTGGGAGTAAAGCACGGCATCTCTCTAATCAAACGCATTTATTGATGAGAAGCTCAGTGGCTGGAGGAGGGTGTCTGCGTGTAATTGTGTGTCTGTCTGAGTGAAAGCTGTCCCGATGGAAAAAAAAGCTAATGATGGAGAGAGAGAGAGGAAAAACTTGATGTGGATATGGACTATGACATTCATAATGCACTAGCCACAATTAAATAATGACAGGCTAGATCTTCTCCAGCACTTCAGCTAATCAGCAGCAAAACCATAACAAGCAAAAGCAGATTTCAAACCTCAGCAAAGGGGCGATCCTCTTCTTTTAACTTATTTCTCTAATAGGTTTGCAAACTGTCAAACCATGTCAGGGTTTCATAACCGTATTTTCATATCAGTAAGACTGAAGTACATTTTCACTGACACAAACCTGGACAAGTTCACTGTTAAAAGTGATAACTAGGCAATACTATTTGTTCCTCATCCAATATTTAAATCGAATTTTATTGTACAAACCTGGTATACCCTAATGTAGGCATGTTCACTACAGTTAAAATCTGTGTGAACCAGAAGTTGTTAATGTACTTCCAACTGAAACGGAAGGTTTGGGTAGGGGGCGGGGCTTTCATTTTGTGCGTAATTCCCTTGTAGCAAACTAGTAGTAAAAGGGGCATAGTTAACAATATTGAGGCTGAAGCTTTAACCTGAGGACCATCACTCCAAATGTGGAAGCAAATGGACAAATTTTGATTGAAGATTACTAAAACATTTTTTTTTCAGTGGATTAACTTGCACAAATTAATTGTTTAGCATAATAAACATTGTAAATATAAATTTCAAATGGACTTTTTTTGGTTTTGCACAAAAATAATTTAAAATGGGTTAAGATGGGTTGGCAAAATTGAGTTAATCATTGTACTATATTGTATATGTACACTTGAGTGCTGTTCTTATACATAACCATGTTTCTTAAAAAAATAATTCACAAATAGTAAATAATCCTAAATTTTTCTGAAGCAGTAAATATATATTTGTAATCTTTTCATAATCCTAAAAACGCGTTCATGTTCAGTTTTAAACAATATTTTGAATATCACACTACTAAATGTCAACCCTATGGTGCATACATATTGTAGTATGCCCACCACATTAATTTTGAGTTATGTGGACATTTAAGAATTCTATAAACCAACTTGACCTTTTCTAGCATTTATTTATATATTATATACAACTAAATTAAACTAAAATAAATTGTAAGATTTTGAACCTCTAATAGCATTGCAAGTAAAACGGACTTACAGTAACTTAAGAGAATAGCAATAGGATTTAGATGATTATAAAAAGCATTTTATTCACATAAAGCATGTTATTCTGTTTTCTTTTTATTGTTTATTGTTTATATATATATATATAAACAATAAACAATAA
>CAIGQQ010039163.1:2070275-2087703 GCA_903798035.1 Danio albolineatus
GTTACAGGTTTCCGGCATTCTTCAAAATATCTTCTTTTGAGCTCATCAGAAATGAACAATCTCTAATAGGTTTTTGTCGAGAGTTTTCGGTTTTGAGTGAACTATCCCTTTAAACATTTATGGTTAATTGCTAGTTAACAATAATAATAATACAGGACACAGTATTCTGTGCTCACATAATAATCAAAGATACGCTATGTTTATGCCATGTGTACATGCGTAATCAATCACAGGCCATTGTTTTAGTAAATAATCCAACAAAACGTTAATATAACACACGCTGGTCAAAATAAACATTAAACACTTAAAAATAAACATTAAAAAGTCATCTTATCTTTCTTGTGCAAAAACACAAAATGACAGTTAATTTCAACATGTATTCTTCTTACACAGTTGCTGGCAACAAGAAATCTGCTACTATTTAGCTTAGGTTTAGTTTGATACAATAGATTTTGACAACATGTAACTTTGTTCTAATGAGTACACTGAACTTTTTCAGTAATATGTGAGTGAAATTTAAATTAATTAAAACGCTTTGGTTTGTATGTTCCTTAAATTCAGAATGCACATTGTAATATCCAAAAGAATAAAAAGTTTACAGGGTTCTCATAAGTGTAGGATTGGTAAGGCCTCTTTAACTTTTTAAATGTATCAAAATAGAACCCATGAGCCAGTGACAGATTGTTCTGTCGTCCAGTGGCACGCTGCACAAGAAAACAACTCTATGTATTCACTTGAGGCTGATACAATTTTGCGAAACACTCACACACAAGGACGCCGTGTGGGCGATTGCGCTGGACATTCTGTTCCTCCTGACCCACCGCACACACTGCTGGCTCAGCCTGGTAACTGCACAGAGCCTCCCACTCCTTATCCAAACGATCCTTATTCTGCAGGTGATCCTCCATATACGACTGCACCAGACACATAGGAGAAAGACACAAAAAACACCAAAGTTACTCCTGCTAATGATGACAGGGTGAATAAACTATTTCCTGCAACATGGATAACTCAATAAAAAAAGCCAGCCAGCCTGACGCACATATAAATCTGAGGATTTCAGTTCAATGCAGGGTTACATTTGTTGTTTATATAATGCAAACAACAGCATGAACCATATTTCTCGTGCTTATGTGTTTCATGTGCCATTTGCCTTTCCGTGTAAACGTTTTTGAATTAAGTCTCCTAAATCCGGCAAGTAAAAAAGCTCCATAGTAAGTTTCCATTCGTCTGCTATAATCCAGCTTTACCTCCAAGGCCAACCTATCGCTTTCTGTGCTTTCTTTCTTCCCAACAATACAATCACTCACCTATCCACCTTCAGACAGACAAGAGCTCAAACCTGCTCGGCACGGGAATCGTAGACAGTAATCCTAAACATGCACCACAAAGGAGAAGAGAGAGGGAGAGAGAGGGAGAGAAAGGGGGGGTTGCAGGGAGGGGGCTTGTCCTGACAATCACACATGCAATTAAGACTCCTGAAAGGCCTGGGCACGCCAGTGCCTCTTCAGCCTGCTTCAATCACTCCTTTTCACTGCTTGCACAAATGCTGATAAGATTGTCTGCGCTTAAGCCGCCTTCCCAAGAAGCCCAAATTGAATTCAACTGAGACAAAGGGGAGCAGAGGGAGAGAGACAGAGAGAGACACAGAGAGAGAGAGAGACTGAGAGCTCTGAGGACCGTGTCTCTGGCCAGAGTGTAAGAGCGTAAGTGTTGTTTGGCGGTTGGTGTCTTGTTTTTTGGCTGCTTATTTCTGGCCTCCTATTGTTAGCCCACAAGAAGGGGTTTACCTTGGGCATGTGAATTTGTGTTTATGAGTTTATTGTGTGAAAACAAATTACACACTCATAACCTAATGTCAAGAATCCTCTTGGCCGTTACACAGACAGCAATCCGTAATCTCACAGGGCTTTGACATATTTGACATACTGAAACGTTCCTGCATGCCAAAAAGGCTCTTTTTAAACATACTTAGATGCACTGTTCATAGAAAACCACAAATGTCTTCATGCACTCAAAGACCATGGCTATATGTGCTCCCTCATAGATGTATTTATTCTTATCTGAACAGCATATTGCAGTGCTCTGAGCAGTGTTCATGTGTGAAGCCTTGTTTTAAGAGATGATGAACCATGGCTTAATAGAAGATATTATGCTTCATATGGAATTCATGATTTAGTTGAGGAGAAAGACTTTGATTAAATGCTATTGTAATAAGATTAACTGAAAGAGAAGGAAACAAATTGTGGCCAGTTGCCAAGAAACTCTAGGTGCCAGCAGCATTTCTTTGCTTGTTTGTTTAAGGTCACAAAAAACTAAATTTTCAGTCTTAAACATTGCTTAATTATTCCACAGCAACTACTCTACTGTTTACAGGTTTGAAGTTGTGGTAGGTGATGTTTTTGTTGTTTCTTATGCTCACTGATGTTATAAACAAAAATACAGAAAAAAATATATTGTGAAATAATATTGCAGACAGTTTAAAACAACTATTTTCTATGGTACTGTGTTTTATAACTTACTGCTGTTTCGGCATAGCTGGATTTTCAGCATCATTACGTTAGTGTCATTTGATCCTTCAGAAGTCATGCTGATCTAGTACTCTAAAAACATTTCTTATGACATCAGGAATGTTGAAAACTATTGAAGCTGCGACAGACTTCTTTGAAGAACAGAATTATTAACAAAACAGCTTTTATTTCAAAGTGAAATTGTTTTGACCATTTAAAGTAATTAAAGAAAAACTTATTAAAAAGTACTAACTCCTAACAGTGGAACAGTATTTTAATGACATGGGATTAATTTAAAACAAATAACGAAATATCCCTCTTTCTCTAAAAGTCATGCTGCCTACTGACGTCTAGCAACTTAATAACAACCAAAGCATTTTTCCACAAAACAACTGCCATTTCACCAGTGTAAACCATAACTGGCAGGTGCACTCAAAGTGTTCTCATCCTCCGAGTAACATATCAGAAGAGAAACAAATTACCCAGCAATCAGTTTACAACTCCAGAGTGCCGTGAGCGGACAAACGCCAAACTCTAAGTGGCTACATATGGCTGTTTCGAGAACAATTTGCTCTTCTCTAACTTATATCTGACCTTCTGGACAAAAGCTTCTATATATTTTCCTCCAGTTTATATTATGCTACAGATGATTGATGGATTGAGCATCTTCCTTTATGTGTGTGTGTGTGTGTGTTTCGGAGCCCATATGTAACAGTAACTCTCTCTATTTGCCTTCTCTAATACCACCTCTATTAGCAAGATGATGCGTGATTTAATCAGAGACAGAGGGATTTGGCACCTAGCCAACCATTTAATCACCGAGGTACTTCTCCCTGACAGACAGCAGACCCTTTTCTCTCCTTTCACACTGAAAAATCACTCCATCTCTGCTTTAAGCAATGTCAAATAAGCACTAAATACTTCAGGTTATTACTGGCTTTCAAATGGACACAGGCATACACACACACGCACACACAATAAAGACAATCCTGTCTTTTTCCCCATTATCTGTCAGCATGTCCATGTAGCACATATGAATAATAAACACATGCTGCAACAGAGCACAGTGGCGCTGTCCATGGTTCTGAATTAGTACTTCCTGATCCTGCAGCAGCTATATATAATAAAAATGTCAGATATCTGGGCTAAATCTCACTCTCTTAAACCAAATGTCTATTTTAGGCCTCAAAATTGGACTTATTTAGGTAAGCAAACAATAATTTATTTAAATAATGAATTTGTATGTGATTTAAAGACATTTTTAAAGATACTAAACGGACCTTATTGTCTTCTCAGATAGGTGGAAATGAAATATGGTGTATATATTCAAAGAGGATGTATATGCTGTATATAAATCAAAGAGAAAGAGAAAAAGAAAAAAACAAAGCCGTATGACTGTCAGTCAAAATATGATGGCAGCACGGAGGCCATTATAATGCTGGACAGATCATACGAGGCAGGGCTATGGAGAATGCTTTCTCTAGCTTTCCTCTTATCTTTGAGGAGGGATGAAAAAAAATGCCTTATAGCAACCTGGCATACTGAGAGATTACGCTATCAGAATAGTTATTATTTCATAACCCGTCTTTGATTGCAGCCATTGAGAGACGGATAGCCTACACGTGTAAATCTCTGATACACTGCACTAGCTGGTATTGCAGTCGCTGCTTAGAGATCAGGCCTGAGCGAGAATTTGAGGTATTTCTGCTGCACATCGACCAATATGGATTTGTTCTTGCCAATATCTTAGAGAGCAGGGTGGCTGATAGTCAATAAAAGGACAATATATGTGATGTCACACAGTTTATAGAGAGTAAACATCACATGCACATGCTGGAATATATATAGTGCTCAGTATAAATGAGTACAACCCATTTAGATTTTTTTTTAAATTAAATTTTCAGTGAATATAGGTAATATATTTCAGTGCATTTGAACAAAACTGATATGTTAAATATTTATTGATATTTAATGATATATTTATTAAAATGACATTTTAGTTATTAAGCATCTTCAGAAATACAAAGATAATACATTTAAATTAATGCGAAATACTGCAAAAAAAATTACAATTTCAGCAAAATGTTATATATTTTGTTTCTGCTGAAGGTTATTCCCTTTTAAAACTGTATTTAATATTTTTCTTATTATTTTTTACTTATTTGTAAATAATAATTACTTGAGATTCATTCACTCATTCATTTTCTTGTCGGCTTAGCCCCCTTATTAATCTGGGGTCGCCACAGCGGAATGAACCGCCAACTTATCCAGCATTTGTTTTATGCAGCGGATGCCCTTCCAGTCAAAAACCATCTCTGGGAAACATCCATGCACACTCATTCACTACAGACAATTTAGCCTACCCAATTCACCTGTACCATGTCTTTGGACTTGTGGGGGAAACCGGAGCACCCGGAGGAAACCCACGCAAATAAGAGGAGAACATGCAAACTCCACACAGAAATGCCAACTGAGTCAGCCGAGGCTCGAACCAGTGACCTTCTTGCTGTGAGGCGAACGTACTACTCACTACGCCACCATGGCGCCCATTACTTGAGATGCCAAATAATAAATAACATACTAAATGAAAATTGTTATTTTAAAAAAATAAATAATATAAAAAGTATTTCATGACAAAATAAAGCTGTTAAATCTTTTATATTACTTAGTTTTAATTTTGATTTGAATTATATACTGTAGATGCATTGAAATACAGTACATATCATATATATTTGACAATTTAGTTTAAATTTAAATGTAAGACTGGATTCTATAACCTAATAGAGATGTATAAAGAGAGTATAAATGCAAATCTACTGAATGCCTATGATAAATAGGTATTATGTCTGCTTCCTGATACTAATAACAGAATTCTTTTACATATTCATATTCTGTTTAACATTTCAGTCAGAAAGAAATGCATCGCAGAAATGTATAATACAGACAGTAAACCATTAAAGATGGAGAACATGGGTTCATTTGTCAAAATAAAAGTCTTGCACTGTCAAAAGAAATCAGAAAAAGTCAAATAAATTGATCATTACTGTTTAGAATGTGATGTGATTTCATACATTACAATATTGACTGTTTATAGTTTCTATAGTTTTCAAACAAAGAAAATCAAATAGTCTTAAACACCTCTTATTGTCTCTAAGCCTATAAGAATAAACTGCCAAATCATTTAACACCCTTGCTGAGTGTATAAAGATGAAGATGCTTTAAAACATCAATTAAATCCTTATCACTGCACTTGGTAACTTCTGAAGTTTAAACAATATATTTGTAATTGTGTGCACTTTAGCAAACACATCTCTGCATAACAATACACATAGTTTTATTAGCTGTTACAAAAAAACAAAACCAAAAAAACATCTCAATAAGGGCCATCCATTACAGGAAAACAATACACTAAATGAATCAGCTCAGTGGCTGTCTTTTGCTCCACTGCTGGATGTATGATAGATTCCCTGCTCGGTAATGAACACAATGCTACCAGGCACCTATCAGTCTTTCCTGTCGAAGCTGTGCTGAGATGAATAAAACAAAAGTTGGGACGAAATTAAAACAATCCATTGTGTCAGAAATGCCAGAGCCCATGGGGTTGTGCAGGCCTGTGCAGAACAAAAACAACCCCAAATTTTGAAACAAGTGACTGATGTGAGACTAACGTAAAGAGAAAACAAAACAAAGCAACAAAAGAAGGGATTAGGATATCTACAGTGCTTATTTATATTAACCCAGACTATGACTGCAATCACACAGGGTCTGTATGGAGAGCATGAGGTGTTTAATATGTTGTCTGTGTTTACCAGTATCATGTGTCCAGTGGAGATGTCCATGTTGGTTTGGGAGGGCTCTTCACTCCAGGATGACGTGCTGCTGCGGGCCGAGGGACTCTGCATTGGTCCATCACTGAACTGTGAGGACACGCTGTTGATGCGTGACGTGTGCGATGGGTGAAACACCTCCGATCGCTCGCCACGCTCTGATGTTTGCACCGCCATACGCTGGCGACAGAGATCCTATCAGGAAAGTGGACCAACATTAGCCTTATCTTTGAAGACATTATCTGGGGCAACTCATAAAGCATGTTCTGAAGAGCAAAACCCATCAATCACCAAAAACACAATATCAAAACAATGCATATTTTGTTTGAAACATATTATTAATGGTTATTGACATAGAAAAACACAAACAATATTAACCCATACTAAATCAGGATTCAGGATCAAATAAAGTCTATCTCCACTTTGAATCTGAGTGGGTTCAAGAGACAGCAGACAACATATTACGTCACTGTCTGCTCAACAAGATGAGGTCTATCAGCTGCTTGAACTCACTGACCCACCACTGGTGCATAAAATACGGAAAATGCAACCAGTCATATTTAAACACAAGGTCATGAAAGAAACCATAATCTAGCTTACTAATGGTTTACAATATGACAGTTTGTGTCAGGTCATATCGATGGACTAATCATAAACTGTTTGTAAAATGAGATATTTTTCTAAAATAAAACAACTTAATTTACAAAATCAGTGGAACTGTGTTAAAAATATAGTTTACTGTCTCTTGCATTAGTTAAACTGCAGCATTGTGTTTAGTAGGGATGAAACTACACAAAAGCCAATAAATATAAATAGCAATATACTTGTTTCCAAGCCTAATTACCAAAAAGCCAATTCTCTTTTCAAAACCATTTGCAAGTTACAGTTCACATATCTTCTTTATCACAGTGAAAAACTAACACAGTAGTCCTTTCCTCTAGCAAAAAATGTTTCTGAAGTGCACGTGTGCTGTGTGTGATGCTAAGCAGCAGCATGCATTTAAACTGGATTCATTCAGATTAATTAAATAATTCAGAATTTATAGTCATTAATATATTGGGCCAATCGTTTTCTTATTAGACACATAACATTGGCATTCAAAATAAGCATTTATTGGCCAATACAGATAAGGCAAATAATATATTGTGCATTCCTTGTATTTACTGCTATACTCACTTTTCCCTTTGTCATTTATGGCTACATTTCCATCATCCATGTTATGGAGTTACAATTTCAGTCCTTTAGAGATCAAGCCTGACTATTCATCACTTCATTCAAATCAAACAAAAGAAGCAACCTGAGACAGTAACCAATGGTTAGAATTTTTAAATCACATTCTCTAGGATATCCACGAATATATCAAATGATTCTTTCAATGTTAAATCAGTCTTTATAATCTGCTGTAAGCAATTATTAATTGAACAGCACACAGGAAACGACTGACAGATATCACTGAAGCCAGAGTGCTGAGAAATCATGTCTTTTAATAGAAATAATTTGTTTTCAGGACATTATTGTTCAGACAATTAGAGGACCAGGTGCTGCTCTCTACCTGTCAGTCATTTTACAGGTTGGGTTTGATGTCATCAGGCCTGACAAACAATTCAGACTACAAGCACCTAATTATAATTTGAATTGCTTTACAAGATATTAAATTCATTCGGAGTTTCAAGTTATGTGCATTTTAAGAAAACTTGCATCACGGTTTTGGTTAAAAACCACAACAAAAGCGTTTTAAAAACATTAAAAAGCTCCAGTCTTATAGTGAGTGAAAAACCTTTTGCGAATTGTGCTCCTCTGTGATTATCTCAGCCTTTCCCCCATTGCTTTACTTCCATTTTATATACTCAAAGGTGAAACAGTCACAGACAATTACTTTTTGAAGCAGTCGCTAGTCACAACAATATGACCCCATCTGAGATCAAATGTCCAACAGTTAAAAAAGCGCTCGGATAAAAAAATAATAAAAACAGAGCGGGCGAGTCTGACAGGAGGGTCAGTGAGGGAGTGTGGGGGTTGGAGGTGGAAGTTTAGTGCGTCTCACTAATGGAGCTCCCCAGTGAGGGAAACCAGGAGATGAGGTGAAGGGGGGCTAAACAGAGGCCACAGAGCTCTAAAACCAGCTGCAGATTAGAGTCCACCCTTATATTATTATCTCATCTGACGGCTACCATGACTCACTCTGACTTCAAATAAGTAAAACTGCAAAAACTAAACGTTCACTTCAGCCAGCACAATAAATAGATGCATTGGCTTTTCTTATAATCAGTGAACCGCTAGCTAAATTAATTATGTGTGCGTTTAACACTTTAGCATTCATTTTAATTGAAAGTGCAAAGAGCAAAGGAGAAGAACGTAACTAGAAAAAGTATTTGAGAAGCTAAATTCAAAATATGCTCAGCAATGAAAGTGAAGAATTGTGGTAAGTGCCAGGAATAGGTAAGGACTCTGCAGAAGTGAATTAGCAATGAGCCAAGTCCTCATAGATTTGTTTTTAGATGTTCCTGGAAGGCAATGATAAATTCTGCTGTTTGGGAAGAGTTGAGAAAATCATTCCCCCATCAAGATGACAGCAAGCAACTTGACTTGACAGCATAAATATATAAACTGAAAGTAAGTGAATGAATTAATGCAGATTTAAAATGAACATTTGACAGTTATTAGATGCTTTAGTTTCAAATGACATGCAGTTTGTATGTCATGCAAAATATATATAACTGGATTTTTTTGCTTTCATTTATAATGTTTTTCAATGTTTAGTAACAAAAGCATAACTAGCACTAAAACGTACTATTGGCCTTAAAATACTGACACCTTTCACATTGTGGAATTAAAGGGAAAATTCATCAAAAATGAAGATTCTTCATGCTTTACTCACCCTTCACTTTTACCAAACCTGTTTGACTTTCTTTTTTTGTTGAACACCAAATAAGATATTTTGAGGAAACATGTAACCATTGACTTCCACAGTATTTGCTTTTCCTACTATGGAAGTCGATCATTACAGGTTTTCAGCTTTCTTCAAAACACCTTCTTCAGTGTTGAACAGTGAAAGAGTACATTTTCAATTTTGGGTGAACTATCCCTTTAACGGCAAGATCGCCTCATAAAGTAATTGCTTGTGTCTGTTCCATATCCGAGCAAATACAGGTAAAAATACAATAAATAAATGTAATGAAATAAAGAAATAAGCATTAGTTGGAATAGGAACAAACCAAAATGTATATCTGCTACACTTTATTAGAACAAGTAAAACCGAAATCTTATAAGAATCATATTATATAAGGTATTAAAAGGGAGAACAAACAACTGTGAATATGCATGAGTGTGTTTGATGACAAAATAAGAATAAAAGTGTAATAGTGTGAAAGGACGTGTGTGTGTGTGTGAGGTGGGTGGTGGTGGTGGTATATCTACAGTATGTGTGTGTGTGTTTGATCTGCTACAGAATCATTGCGGCAGAACTGATTCTAATTGCATGTTTCTCTGTAAGAGTCCCTGTGCACAAGACTGCATTCATTCCTGCTACAGCAGTTGGGAAATCCCTTACAACTACACAGTAAGAGCCGTGTCTGCGTCTTTAATCTTATTCGCTTCAAGAAAACCACGTAGCAACCTGGCAGATCTAAAGGGCCGAGAGCACTCGCAATACACTATGACACGACAACATAACGCACAAATTAAAATCAATACAAAGTAATTAAAACCCCGAAATGAAAACACAACAAAAGGTGTCAGGATGTAATGTGTGACTATACAGCGTAATAATATTGAGGAACAGTGATTATTTTGCCACACTGATAGGGCTGACGTTTATGGAAGGGACTTCTCGACAAAGTGTGAGAGGTTTATTAAATATTGAAGGCGGGGGAGGAAGCCAAGCGCTTGCACCCTGCGATCCAGTCTCATTGAGTACAGCTGAGCCCAACACAAAATCAATAAGCCTTCACCGCAAGCCCTCCCTCCAGGAGCCGTGAAAGAAAGGTCAGACAACAAACTCATTTCCCTGCTAAAAAGGGCTCTGCCTCAATTAGGATTCATATTAAACACCGCTGTCGTGCAAGGACATCTGTGCCTGCTCCAATGGGTCGTAATTAAGGGAAAGAAGCTTTAAATGAATTCCGTTGCCTTTTTGTTAATGAGCAACAATCATTTCAGAACAATTAAACACCTTCGATATACCTGCCGATGATCACAAATATGTCACACTTAAACATCTGGAGGTAAAACAGCCTCGGTACAACTTGTGCAGTATATTTCAAAAACAGGGAAGCATTGTCATGCTAACGTGCACAAATGAAACGTGGTTGGCTGAAACCGTCGGCCTGCTCGTACCTGATAGGCTGCTGTGGCGTCATGTCCTGTGTCGTTTCCTAAACCGGCAAGCTTCTCCTTCAGCTTATGGTGGGAGCGATGGCGCAGGCAGTACAGAGCCCCCGACATCCCCAACACCAGTACAATGAAAACCATGGACACCACCACCAGAATCAAAAAGTTGCCCGGCTCCACTTGACTCTGTTTGACCAGGGGGATGTGGTTCAGTTTGCCCCTCTGAAATTAAAACAGACAAGAGAGAGAGACACCCTGATAAACACTGTGAACTGAATCCAAGAAACCTGAAGAAAAAAAGATATTGTATAGCCACACATTATATATACACTCTAGATAAATAATAAGCAGTTCCAAAATGCTAATATTAATAAATATTTCTTGAACAGGAGAGGAGAAAATCTGAATTTCTTATGAGCAATGGAGAATGGACTAGATTTTTAAAAATATATATTATAATAGAAAAAAATATGGATATTATTATTATAGAAATAACTCACATTTTTTAAAAATAATAATAATATTACGAGTGTGTGTGTGTGTGTGTGTGTGTGTGTGTGTAGTAAGAAGCACAGCTGTTTTAACAATAATGTTTCAAAATGTAATAAGCAATGTTTCTATATACACCTGTAAAACCTGTAATCTGCTAATAAATAGCAATGCATATTTGTATATAAAATATATAAAATAATTGAATATAAAATAAATTAGTTCAAATTACTCAAAACATTTGTAGAAACTTGTTGTCTTCAACAAATGTTGTAAACTAACTGGTAGAGCTTTTTTTTACTACAGCAATATGATTTTGATGACCTAATTAAAATGGTGGGTATCATCACAACATTAATTATAATTTAAATGAATTGCATAAATGTAACATGAAGCCAAATTATATGATTAAGTGTTAGCTAGCAAAAGCATGTGTTATTACAACTATCAAAGAGACTATTTTTTTTTTTTGCACCTACATTATGGATTTTAGTTGTGGATCATGCAGCTTAGTTTAGTTTTTTTTCAGCTAAACAAAAGGCATTATCTGTTAATAAAATGGCAATCTTAGAAATTTCAGCAGAACAGAAACCTCTGTAAATTGCAACAAGGCTCCTTCTATGTTAAAACAGAGATTAACACTTAATTCAAACCCTTATTTCCCTGAAGAAAAGCTTGCTATGAACTAGAAATCTGCTTATACTCTGTCAGTTTATGCTCACCTTAAGAAAAAAAGTTACATATCACATAACATTCACATAACTTGTTTCTATAAAGTAAATTTTTGAGTGAAAAACTTATTTCATTTAATCAATTTTTAAAATGTTTTAAAGTGTATATGATCAATAAGTCATGACACATTTTTTTTATTTTACTTCAGTGCATCAAAATAAGCTAATCATGTATCAATTTAATTTGAAAAGTAAGTTGAAAAAAGATTCACTGGTGTTTTTATATGGCACAAATTATGCCAAGATGCTTCATTTTTGCTTTTAATTGTTATTAGCCAAACACGTTGATACAAATGTACCTCAAGCCGACATTTGGAAAGTGAAGGCCTGTGCACTCTTGTCTTGGCAGGTTGAATCATGCCACCACAGAGCAATTAGGGTCGATCCTCACTGTACCAGCTTGTTGCTAATTAGCCTCCAAGTCTTAGGTTTGGTTGGGATGGGGGAATTGGCCAAAACCTCCAAGTTAATAAAATGGGAGAGGGGCTAAGCCAAGGGGGAGCACCTAAAAGGTCCGAGCCCCGCTAACGTCCCACTGTAGAGGGGGTTGTCAGGCTTGTTAGCCCCTCGGGGGGAGGGCTGACAGCCGGGGCTAAGCTGCTAGGGGATTGGCGGCGTATTGTTTCCAAATGCCTTGTGAAACTGAATAGACTGAGGCCTTTAGAATGGGCTTCAGAGTTTTTTTTCTAAATCTGCCTCTATTTGCATTCAGTGCTATCATACCAATCGACTGATCACAGAATAAGCCATGCGAGCAAGCGAGATGTCAGTCAACGATTGATTTTTCTGATCGCCGATTTTCAGAAATACTGACTCTTTTCTGATGATCTGCTAATGCTGTATTATTTTTCTAAACACATTACACAACATTTAAGGCTACCTTGTATAGCAGGATTCAAAATCACATGAAATATTAAAATCCAGCTTTAATTACATACGGCACTACGTTTAATCACATACTGAAATCCCCCATACACTGGCTACACATTGCAGAAAATATTAGCACCTAAATGTGAGGTTTAGCAGTTTCCAAGGATTAGTTTCTACTTTGTGTGATTGTGAGCTTTTGTTGGTGTAGAAATGGTTTGCTTTCCAGCCATCAAACGTTGCATGGAGAGTGTGTAGAGAGGAGGACGCATTCAGCTGGAATAGAAGACCCCCTCTCTCCTTCCCTCCATCCCTCTATAGGCTTAGCGCTCTCAATCGAATTACATGAAAAGATCTCTAACATGAAAAGCTGGCTCTGAAAAGAAAATTGTGCTTGGCTAAATAATGTCCGCAATTAATTATAACTAAATAGAATACACGCATTAGGCATTTGAGCAAGGAGCCGGAAAATAGAGCAAAAAAGGAGGGAAGATATAAAAGAAAAATTGAAAAAATGTTGTCCTGCGGTACTCTATTCCTCTGCCGATTATAGTGCATATAAATTGATGATGAATATAAAAGTCATCCTAAAACACACACATTTGTTAGTTATTTTGGACATGCATGATTCTGATTTTTATTTATTATGTACAAACAACTGTTCAGCAAAAATAGTTGTTTATCACGGTATATGTAAGTAAATCAGTAAATCAAAAATAATTGGGAAAAATCCCAATGTCTCTCAGTGATTTTTATTATTAGAAAAGATTAATAAATACAATTCTCATATTATGATGGGGATGCATAAATTATGCATTGTATGTTGTAATGTGGACAAAATTGCAACATTCAATAAAACAAAAAATAAATGTTGACTGTAGAAAACAAAATTGGTGGATAATTTGAATTGAAATAATGTATAAAATAAGATCTTGTTTTGCAGCACATCTGATCTTAACAGAAAACCTGCAAAGACACACTTTACATAAAAGCAGAGAAAAAAAATAAAATGGGGGAAAAACAGGGGGAAAAGAATAAAAGGGAGGGAAAGAGAAAGAGAGAGAGAGAGAAAAAGAGAGAGAGAATCCTTTATGCTTTTATGGTTTTGCTCTTCTTTAGGGAATAGCATTGGACTTGCAAATTTGAGAGTCTACTGAAAATCCAGACAGGTTCAAATCAAGCTTTCTCTCACATAAAGTACACTACAAAGGTTTTCAAATTCTTAATTGAAGTAGGAATACAACAGATTCTGAGTGCATGAATTTACAAGGTCTACATAATTTAGTTTCAATAAAAAAGAAAGGTTAATTTAAAAATGCAAATAATAAATTAGCAAAATAAATCAAGTTTTAATAAAATAAAAGAGGAATGAAAAACATTTTGAAGTGAAAAAATAACATGGCAGCTTAAAAAATATATGCATAAAAAAAGAAAACAGAGGAAAAAACATTGCTGGGTGACATGCAGTTGGATTAATGAGAGTGTTTGCAGGGTCATCAGATATTGCTTATCCTATAGCTAATAAATCTTTTAGCTGAAACTTTATTTATTTAAATCTATATATATATCTTAAAACACTTTAATTTAGAAGTACTGTAAAATGTAAATAATAAGAATCATGTTTACATATTTACAAAAAAAACCTTGCCAATATTCTGCAAAGCAAATGTTATGACAGTAACAAACTTCTTTTGAAAATTTAGTTTTATTTTAATAGTGTTTTTTTCATTTAAAAGACAAAAGACAAAATATAGGTTTTTGTATATTTGTAAAAGGACAAAGGGCAGATAGGTCTGAGATATTCTGGCTGACTGAAATTAAGGTAAAGGTTGGGTGGAGGAGACTGCATGTGATGGGTGAAAGGTTGAGACAAGGGCCGCCCAGATATCCTTACACTTTTACATGCACACACTAATCACTCTTAACAAAAACTACTCATCCGTCTCTATATATTTGAAATATGAACATAAACATTGAACACAATGAACACATAATACTGTAGAAAGAAAAAATAGTAATTTAATTTACTTTCAACCTTAGTTTAGAAGAAACCCAGTTCAACTAAAGCGATAAATAAAAAAAAATAGTTAATGTAATAAAATAAGTAATAGCTGTGGAAAAAATACAGTTTTTCTATATTTAGAACATATTATAAAACGGCTTGGTATGATTATATGTGGTGTACTTGACAAATGAAAATTTAATTTGTAAATTAGAAATTTTTAATTAGGAAATATTTAAATGCAATATATAAATAAATAACATTATGATTTTGCTAATCTGTTTAAGTTAATTTCTCCTTGTAAAATAGAGATTTGATACATCCAGCATTTAAAAATGAATGCATTAAACATGCAAAACATTAAAGTTAAATGTAAGCATAGAATAAAAAACGTTATCACTAAAGTCATTAAAGTTTTTACACAATTATTCAACCAAATGACTTATTTAATCCTTTAGCAAGTATATGGAACAAAAAACGAAACGTGTTAAAAAAAATAAAGAAGATCGATTATTTTTTTAAAATCTTAAAAATAATCCCAAATTTTCTGAATTTTTAGTCTGTCGGTCCATCTACCTATAAAATCTTATGATTATTTAATTTAAACTCCAAATCATAGGAAACTTGCGAAGAGCCATGCAGACCGAACACACACCGCTTTCAGTGCAATCGATTTCCCACAAACGAACAGCTGAACACCGATTCCTCCCTCCATAAAGGAGCAGAAAGATGCTTCTGTTTGTCCTCTCTACCATTTGCACAGCTCTTCCCGCTATACTCTATATTGACTCGCGACCCATATATCAATTACATAACGATCTGCAAGCCATCAAATCGCACACTATGCACGCGCTTGCTTCAATCAGCAGAAGCGGTGTAAACGAAAAACGGGGTGAAATGTGTCCTGCTGAAGCCCCGCCGCGTACAGGAGTCCTGCAGGACGGTGTCACTCTCATTATCAGTCCAGATGCATCCGGATGCGCAATAAGTTTTAGGAGACGCTTAATGGCGCGCGTTACATTTATTTATCGACCATTAAACATGTGCTTCAACAGACTTCAAGAGCAGATCCGGAGAGAGAGAGAGCGAGATAGAAAGTGAGTGAGAGATAGTTACCTAGTTCCATTTTCGGACAGCGCGAAAGATGCTCCTATTCCGCCTGATGTCCGATGGGCGACTGCAGCCTCCTTTTGCAATCCCGCAAGCTAAGAAAAGTTTTAACCTCCTCTTTCACGTCCACCTCAACAAAAGACCGTCGCAGTGTTTTTGTTAACAGATGCGGTTTTAAAAAAAACTGTTTGAAAGAGAAGAGTCTGAGGCAGCGAGGGAGAAAAAAAGGCGAGCTAAATAGTCCGCCACATTTCCCAAAGACTTATAAGAAGCTGCAGCGGGTTGTCTTGTCCTTTGAATGATCATGTGCGACTGAAAAGCCAGGCTTTTTTCACGGAGCCCCTCCTTATATTCAGCGGGCTCGAGTCGCTGTCTGTAGCACATGTCACATCCACTGGTTGCTATAGCGATGCCTCCACATGTTGCCCAGAGCACGCAGGGCGCTAATCAGCGCGCAGGGTAAGAGGGCCAGCTTGAATGGACGGAAAGCTTGTCACTCATTTGTTCAACTATTCGGGATTTCTGTGCCTGCTGGATCGCTCGCGCTTGGATTTTCCCTAAGCGTTCTCCCACGTCTTTAACCCGTTATATCGCAATCAAAACTAACTAATGTTGCAACGCCTACTGCCAACTACAGTCTGTGCGAACCAGACAGGGAAGGATGCTCCACCGACCACTGCCTACACCGACCCGTACGTCGCTACAGTAGTCTTGCACATCAAAAAAAAAAAAAAAAAAAAAAAAAAAAAATTTAATGTTCAAATTAAAGCACGCAGGAAAAAACTAGATAATATTTGGCATGCGCTCATTGATTACAAAAACAAAGTCAGGTAAAATAAAAAAGAGATGTTCACTTTGATGCCATGAAAGAAGCTTTTTTTGCTGCCTAAAGGACCTTTTAGTGAAAAGAAACACTATTTTCATCTAAAGAACGCTTGTAAAGAACCTTTTGTTTAGAAATGTTTGAGCATTACCAGAGGAAGGTTATTGCCTTCCTTTTCGCCAGACACCTAATCGACACCTAACGAAAATTATTTTCTTGCAGTATTCTAATTTAGTTTTCTAAATGCAGTTGTAATGTATTGTAAATGTAATAATGACAAATAGTACACAAATAAATATTGGGTTAAATATGGACAAACCCAACCACTGGGTTAAAAAGTGCCATTTAAATAATTTTTTTTTGTCCATTTTGACCCTAGGCTGATGATATGTGACAACTCAGCATTTTCAGAGTGTAATAATAACAATATTTGTTATGATTTTACTATATTTAAGTATCATATACACAAAATGATGTGTAAATGAATGTATAAATGCATACTATAATTCTAGTTTTAAGAACAGAACTCGTGTAGTGACTCAAACAAGAACTTATTTTGTTCTTTCTAAAAATCTGAATTTCAGGGACTATTGTGAGGTTTGAGGAGGGCAACAGCTGCAGCGAGCAGAGAGGGATTACCAAGTCTAACGAAGAGAATAGAGAGAGGGAAAAAAGGGGAGGGGAAGGCTTGCTTGTGTGTGTGTGTGTGTGTGTGTGTGTGTGTGTGTGTGTGTGTGTGT